>JAMKCH010084816.1:0-70294 GCA_023653785.1 Ophioderma brevispina
TTATTTCAAATTGGAATTTTGATACGCACATATAGAAATTACAAGCTGACGATCCGGGATGGTCCTGAGAAGCTTGAGTGTCAGGCCCTGTTGCCACACAGTGTCGTATGCTGCAGTAAGGTCCACCAAGATGGCGCCTGCCTTATGACGCTTTTCAAAGCTTTCCTCAATATCATTTGTGAGTTTTACAATCTGGTACACAGTGCTCTGGCCACGGCGAAATCCTTCTTGTTCGTCAGGCAGATGGGGTTCGACGACGGGCTCCAGATCTTGGGTAAGGACTGGTTGTAAGGCAACATGTGTAGAACTCCTGGAGCCATTCAAGACATTGTGGGCCACATTGCATCAGGAACTCTGCTGGTATGTTGTCAGGCTCATGGGCCTTTCCACTCTTTAGTTGGCTGATAGCAGAGGTATATAAGCTCATCTTGTGAGGATGTTGAAAGTGACCCGTCCAAACAGGGGCTCAACAAAGTTTGGTGATCTTTTTTGACAAAGCGAGTGTGATCCTTATCAATGTTCTTGAAACAACAATTTGAGAGGAGTTGCTCAGCAATTGAGTTGGCAGTCACTGGACATTTCAATGGTTTGGAAATTCTGCCTGTGAGGAGGTTTATAGTCTTCCAGGCCTTCCTGCTGGAGTGAGTGAAGTCGATTCCTTGGGACCGTCTCCTCCCAGCGCTCACATCGTTTCCTGTCCAAGCAGTTTGTCAGTCCTGAAGCCTTGGATGACGCTTCTTCCCTGGGTTCAGAATTCACAAAATCATTATAAAGTGCATCACATTCCTCATCCAGGATGGGATATAACTGCAACGACAGCCATGTGGGATGGTCTTTTTGCTATATTATTAAAGAGTTTACACATTGCTGTGTAAGAATTGTGCAGGTTGGAGGTGGTTTGTGCTGGAGGTTGGGCACTTCTGAATCCACCAGGTTCTTAAACTGGTCCCAGTCTGCCTTGCAGAAGTTCCACCTTTTCACTGGCTTTGTTGGTACAGGCTTAGCAAGGCTCTCCTGAGCGATCAGTGATGGTCTGTGTTGGGACTTTGAAAATGGTCGAGAACAGTACGGTAAACAGAGATGGTGTCCATGTTTACAAAACATTAATTAAACTGGTTGCTTTGGTCTGGTTGCTTTGGGTCATGCAAAAGATGTATGGATTTGGAAGCCCAGTCCTCTAGGGTAGCTCTATCAAGGTTGGCATTCCTGTAACCCCAGGTAATGCTATGACTGTTAAAGTCACCAGCGTAAATGCAAAGTGCACCATAGGTGGGTAGAGAGTCTGCTTGAAGCCGATGGTTAGGTGGCTTGTAGACATTGATGACATGAACACCTGCAATTTGGGTCTTTGCCCATTCCAAGGTGGAGTCTGCAGGTGAGGTTGCAACCTGTTTCCATTGAGCTGAGTTACTTGCAAAGGTGGCAATCCTATGGGTAGCGCTCTCGTTGTGTGCACTCACAGCTAGAGTGTAGCCGCAAATGTTCAGAATGGAACTGTTAGTTGCGCAAGACAGTGAATAAAAAAGACAATAGATGTTCTAAAAGCGTAGCCTCAGTTGATTATCATTCGCCTGATCAAGATCAGTTACCGGGGTTCACCACGAGGAGGTTGATAATCTTGAACACCGAAGACTACTGAAATGGATCGACTGGACCATAGTTTCCACTTCAGTAACAATGGTGTACAGCTAATATCAGTATTACAACTGCCTTCATAGTTTGGAACATAATACTTTAACCCTAACCCCACAAAGACACTTTCCCAAGGGGACCACAATCTCACAAATCACACATCATTCTTGACTAGGAAATCACTGAATCTCACAATAGCTCACAGTATAGAATTAACTTATTATTTAAATCACTGAATCTCACAAAATCACACTGGTGTCCATGCATCATAAACCACTGAATTGCACAAATAGCTTAGTGCAGTGTTTAATCACTGAATCTCACAAAGTCTCACAATATGTACCACTGGTGTGGTTTTGTGAGATTTTGTGGGGTTAGGGTTAATACCTCCTATAGAAAGCTTATCCAGAAATTAAATACCTAGAATAAATTCAGCAAGCAGCCCCACTGATTTTGAACCAGGAACATTAGACCACTTCACCCACATGTTCACTTTGTAGTTTAAGACTATGATCACTTAATTGTCCCCGCCGAACGAAGTTTGGGAGGGGACTATAAAATGGGCTCCGTCCGTATGTCCGTCCGTATGTCCGTCCGTATGTCCGTCGGTATGTATGTCCGTGATAAAAATGTTAACCCTGGAACATTTGGGCATATCTTTTTTTTCTGGATGAGCTAGAGTAGCCAAACTTTGATATATTGTAGGAGGGGATACCCCCTACTCACCATGTAATTCATTCCCCCAGGGTCCCTCCCCTGGGTCTGTCAGGGGGTAGGGGAAAAAGGTCAAGGGAAAAAGGTCAATATTGCACAGAAAATGTCAACATTGTGTACAATTTATCTGGAGTTCTGTAAGAGCTACGATGATGTAACTTGGTGAAAATAAGCAGGTTGATGAGTTCTCAACCTGATTAGATTTTGGGTGTAAAATATGCTAATTAAGTATCTAATTTGCATAATTGATTAAATTTTCCCGCAAGGCTTGTGTACAAGTTTTCTGGAGTTCTGTAAGGCGTATAATGATGTAACTTGGTGGAAGGAAGCGGGCTGAGGAGTTCTCAACCTGATTAGATTTTGGGCAAATTTTTTTTAGTTCTGGTTGTTACACGTGGATCATTTCTTTGGGTTGCCAGCCTGTTTACATAAAAAAAAAAAAAAAAAAAAAAAAAGGTCAATATTGCACAGAAAATGTCAACATTGTGTACAATTTATCTGGAGTTCTGTAAGAGCTACGATGATGTAACTTGGTGAAAATAAGCAGGTTGATGAGTTCTCAACCTGATTAGATTTTGGGTGTAAAATATGCTAATTAAGTATCTAATTTGCATAATTGATTAAATTTTCCCGCAAGGCTTGTGTACAAGTTTTCTGGAGTTCTGTAAGGCGTATAATGATGTAACTTGGTGGAAGGAAGCGGGCTGAGGAGTTCTCAACCTGATTAGATTTTGGGCAAATTTTTTTTAGTTCTGGTTGTTACACGTGGATCATTTCTTTGGGTTGCCAGCCTGTTTACATTTCTTGGAAAATGTGAAAATACGTAAAATCCAATGTTTCGCAGCTTTCCAGACCCCGTATGGGTCCCAAATTTAAAAGGTGGTCACATGACTTTTTCAAATATAGTGTTGCCAAATTGAGTAAATTATCATATGTTTACTAAATTTAGTGATTTTTCAGGGATTTTTGCATGATGAATTTTCAGATTTCTTGAGTCATTTTCTTGAGTAACCCATTTTTTCCAAGTTCTTTTTGGCGAGCTAGTGATGGCTAAAATTAAGGGTGGACTGGTGCAGTTTTAGTTGTCACTTAGTGGTCGCGATATTCGGCGGGGACATATTTTACGCATCGCATAAATACGAGTTCGCCTTGTTTTAATTTGATTTTATAGATTGATTATATTCGATGCTTCAATTTATTTTGCTTAATTACTCCGAGTCTGATAGTGTTTTTTTTTTTTAAATCATCGTCTAGATTTTTCTAATGTATCAGGAAAAACAAAATAGATAAAAACCATTAAATTTGCTATTTTAAAGTTGCAAAATGGTGGATGTCTAAACATTCATGCAGTAATTACTTACCTTTTATAGAATTTGCATAGTTATCAGCAACAATGACATTGTAGCCTGCATTAAGCATTTCTATTACACAGTGGCTTCCTATGTAACCAGCTCCACCTGTCACCAACACATAACTCTTATCAGACCCCGACATTGTCAGAACCTCTCAGCTTTCTATTTCTTTATGGAACTGAAATGAATGAAGATAGTAGTCAACTTTATGTTGCTGACAATGCATTTTTGACAAAATTGGCCATTTCAATGAAAATAAATGAAACTGAATGTGCTTGCCAATTCATCTTATCTCCATATTTGCTCTATTAGAATTAGCATATGGAGATAAGATCCCTTTCAATGTTAAAATATCGCGTGGGATGCACACACATACGGACGGCTACCATTTCTATAGTCCCCCTTTGCCAACAAAAGTTGGCGGGGGACCAATAAATACAACTGAACATGGCGCTTGCAAATTCATCTTATCTCCATATTAATAGCTAGAGCAAATGTATCAAATCACAAAGTTTATAATTATTACAGGGAATTATGGGAATTTTAGGAAATTTTGGGGAATTTTCAAAACAATCTTATGAAATTGATACAAAAATATGGTCCTTTTGTTCAGATTAGGATATTACTCTGTAACTCTAAATGCTTCAGAAGAGCACACAAGCAAAAACAAGCATGTTTAAACAACTGAGAAAATGAATAACTACCAACTAATTTTAAACAATACATTTTTGCATCAGTTTATTTTCTATTCTATCACTCACTGGTCTTGTAGTTTGCATTCTGTAAACCACCCACATTGGGTTTACTTCAAAAACTTTTGTTTGGGAGATAACATCGAAGATCAGAAACGAGTCTCATCTTTGCCGAATGGCCCATACACTTAGTTTATTACATACACGCACACACTGTATTGCAGGTTGGAATGAGATTACAATCATGTGACTGAATGTTCGTGACATTTCCGTTGTTAGTCCCGAACTTTTCCGAAGGTCGCTACAGCTGTCAAAGAACATGGTGTGGCCACCATTTTTGTAAACACAACAGGTGAGTAGCTGACGTGGGGAATTAAAAATTCACCGACTTCTCCTAACCCTAAGTCACTGGGGCGAGTAGATCACTGGAATTTCTCCTAACCCCAAGTCACTGGGGCGAGTAGATCACTGGAATTTCTCCTAACCCTTATCAATGGGGCAATTAGATCACTGGAATTTCTCCTAACCCTAAGTCACTGGGGCGAGTAGATCACTGGAATTTCTCCTAACAATAAGTTACTAGGGCGAGAAGATCACTGGAATTTCACAGAGTTGTTTACTGAGTACATAAATAGGGGACTGCTTTAAAAGAAAGGAATGATTGAAAAAAAAAAAAAGAATATTTTTAAAAAATGACGGGGGAAAACCAGGATGATACATCCTGACGGAATTTTCCCGGAAAAATCTGGATGATATATATACCCATTAACATCAATTATTTTTACAGGAGAAAAAACTGGGATGATATAGGTTTGGAAACCAAAATATTGGAGACATTCTAATTTGAGCACCCGACTGGGGGAGAATCCCCATTTTAAAGGGGTGCAGACTCAGCTTTCTGATGATTTTGGGGGGTGAAGTTGTTTAGGGGTACAGAACGAGGGGGGGGCCAGGGGCGCATTTTCCACGTCATGGACATTAATACGTGGACCAATTTTTCTGCTTAAGGGGTATATTTAGGTTATTCTAACTTTGCATTTTGTGTGTTTGTTTAATTGATTAATGTAGCTTGGGGGAAAATTGTACCTCTCATCAATTTTTTGTTGGGAAGCCAGTCGCTAATTATTACACATAGTTTTATGCAAATGAGCGTCATGGACATTCGCAGAAAAAGAACGGTTTTGCCCACTTAAAGTTTCAACTCAAAAACTCTCTAAACTCTCTGAATTTAGAGTTCATTTTAACTATAAAGCAGTATAGTGTTAATGTGTAGAGTTAACTCTACCGAATATTAACACCAAATTTACCAAATTGTACCAATTATCTTCCAATTATGAGGGTCATTAATAAGAACATTGTGGAACATTACACTTTTGCATTATGGACATTACGCTCCAAAACTAATAGTCCTCGTCTAACTTTTTGTTTACTGATGCTATGTTGTTCCCTTGGCAATTCTATGTACCATTGGTGATGCAATTATTACACTTCCTAAAAGTAAAAGTAGTAAGGCCATTGTAAATTCTTTAAAATTCTATATACTTGCACTGTCAAGCACAATTTTCTCTATATAGAACCAAATCAGGTGAAAATAATATTTAGCCATTTGTACAACTCATAAAGACCCTGTACTGCAGATAACCGTTTAATAATATTCCTTTAAATATTTTCCTCAATTTTTTCACATATTGACCAAAATATATTTTCAGATTGGCTTTGATCTCCCTGAAAGATTTTAAAACGACAGTTACCAGGCTACCAGCAAAATTTCCTGCTTCTATTTGGAAAACCAAATTCTTAAAAACTTGTTAGCGCTTGCACTAGGTTATCATGAATGGACGAAGAATGTGGGCCTTGATTTCATGTGTGTGTTTTACATGAATCAGGGACTACATTCTTATTGCATGTGATGAAATTTTGGTAGGGGTGGGTCGTGTGATCTAGCTAGACTTGGTATACATTTAGGATCATCACAAAACTGTGATAATGCACGGAGTCCTAGATGTACTTATGCTTCTTATCGATGTGATTTAAAATACAGCCAAAAGACAAATTACTATATTTAATAAGATTACAGGGGTCCCAAAAAATAAGTCCCCCCTAAAGTGAGGGGGCCCATTTTTTGCCTGATAACTTCACTTAGAACTGGGTGTTTAGAAAAGTTTAACAGTTTTAGAGAGGGAACATTGGCTATGCCACAAAAGTCTTTGCTTTTCAAAGAACACTTTTGTGGCATCACCACACGCTCCCTTTTTTTTCCAAAAATGATCTGTCAGAAAAGGGCACTTTACCGATTTCAAAGGTCTACAGTGAAGAAATTATCTATTTACAACACACGATTCATTTCCTTCTTTATATTCATTTCGGTCGGTCTCAAGTTATTAAGCTTAAAACATGAACCGCAGATCGCAAAAAATAATCAAGCAAGACAAATATGCAGACAAACCAAAAAAAAATGGAGATGAAATTTGTGTAAGCAACACCATTGGAAATTGTGAAGCATCGACACAAACGGGAACGTTACCTGGCTCAACGTGTGGAATTATCCAGCGAGAATTGGATCCACATTCAGCAACAGCAACATCAACAAATTGGTCCAACTCATGTGTAAAAACTACCAGATGTCATCATGCAGATGGAGGAACATTGAATATTCAGTCTCACCCTGGGATTGACAAACAATTAAGCTTATTTTTATTGAAACAGGCTTTCAAATATTACCTTATTTTCAGAAGAGTATGCAAAGAAAATTACTGTATTTGAACTAATGAATGTAAAGCTTACATACATCTCGTTGTTTATTTGTTTTCCTCATAGATGTCTTGTGTTTATGGTATTTGTGTACCTATGCGCCAATGTTTTAAGCTTAGTTGCTTCACACTGCAATGAATATGGAAATGAAATCGTTGTTGTAAATTATGATTTCTTGACTTTAGACCTTTGAATACGGTAAAGTGGTACTTTTTTCTGGCGACATCATTTTTTTTGGAAAAAAGGAATATGTCTTGATCATGGGCCCCCCAAGGCGTTTTTGGAAAAAGCAGCGACTTTTGTTGCAGAGCCCAATGTTTCCTCTCTTCTTCATACCGTTTAAAAAATTTTCCAATCATGCAGTGTTAATGAGTTTGCACTAAATTCCTTGGATTTAGGGGAACTTATTTTTTGGAACCCCATAGTAAATTTTGTCTTTCCATCCACACACATTATGGTTTTCATTAGTACCACTACTTTGAACCAATTACACTGATACAAGTTGCGCTGGGAGTGTATCCCTTAGAAGCACCAAATCTGAGTGTTTGAAGGAGATGGGGTGCTGTGAGGGAAGATGGGGTGTTGCGAAGGAGGACATGGCGTTGTTTTGGGGAAGGAAGGGGGAAAATGAGTTGTTGGGAAGGGGAGATAGATGTTGGAATGTGGAGATGGGTGTTGTGGAGGAGAGATGAGTAAAACACTAAGAGTCACACTTTGAGATGTTTTGTCTTTCTTCTCTAGTTGTATTCCGACAATCGTCATGAGACTTTTGAAGAATATTTGCGCCGAGTGTCATAAGTGTGAATGGCGTCAGACTGGTCTGAATGCTTTTTTACAAAGTTTGTTTTAATTTGGCGGGTTCTTCAAGTGATTTGTTGGACTCTCGAAAAGGTTTTTGGCGTCACTTTGTTTCAAATCCAGAATTCTTGAAAAATTTCTTGAAGGATGCACGTGAAACATCACCGCTTCAAAGGATTAATTTCTTCTGATGCAAGAGCCGGTGAATTGTGTATAAACGAATAGATCCATCGACAACTGATCGAAGAACAGACTACGGGAACCAACTGGTATCTATTGGTGTGTTAGTAAACAGCGGAACGTAGAGTATGGTATCCGTTACTCGACGGATATATAGTTCAAATACAACTTACGGTTTTAAGACAGCAACTTCACAATAACATCAAGATTAGATCCAGTAGGGGGGAATGGGAGATGGTTGTTGGGACGGGGAGGTGGGTTTTGGGAAGGGGAGGTGGGGTTTTGGAATGGGGAGGTGGGTTTTGGGGAAGGGGGAGGTGGGAAGTTATGGGAAGGGGGAGAATTGTCAATAATATTGGGAAGTGGAGTTTCATTTTTGGTAAAGGGATTTGGGTGTTGGGAAAGGAATTGGTGTGTTGGAAAGGGAGTTTGGGTTTTTCCAAGGGAGTTTTTGGTTTTTGAAAGGTAAGGTTGTGTGTTGTGGAAAGGTATTGTGTATTGTTGGGAAATGTGAGGTTGTTGTTGGTAAAGGGTAATGTGGGTGTTTGACCTTGGATTTTGGTTGTTTGTAGAAGATAAGTTTTAAATTAAAAAAAGAACCTTTTCTTTTTTTTGTGGTAAATGTGATTTTTGGTGTTTGGAACGGGATGTGTTTTGTTTGGTCTAATGGTAGGTTGGGTGTTTTTTAAATTTCCGTTGGTGTTGTGGAACTGGAGGTAATTTTTTGTAACTGGCGGTTGTGTTGGGAATGTAGGTCTGTGTTGGGAAAGGTGAGGTGGGTGTTGGGAAAGTCTCAAAGAGAGGGGGTGTTGGTTATGGAGGTGGTTGTAACACTGCAAAAAACATGATGTTGCACACTGCAAAACATTGCAGATCTATTAGTAGCATACATTTATTTGAATGTCTCCCCATTGTGTGATATTACATATGGCTACTACACTGAGCATGAAGTTGCATTCCACTCTCAATAGTGACAATGTGGGCCATACCATTGCTTCGAAAAGTGTTTGAAAGTTGTGCGTGTAATGCATCATGGAAAAAGTGTACAGTGTTTATCAGTGTATCACAGTGTAATGTCCATGACACAATGTAATGTCCATGATGATTTCTTTTTTTTCTGCTCAAGGGATTGCTTATTTAAATGATTTAAACTAAAATAGGATTTTAAATATTAAAGTATCAATAATATAATCCTTTTTAATGAGTAACAAAACTAATTAGCATAAAATGTCATGGATATTACATTACATGTAAAGTCAATGGAGGAAAATTAACATATTAGTAATGGTACTTATGGAAAACGGGGGAAAAGACTTAAATTAAGTTTAGATATGAAACATTATTCTTCACTTTTCAGTTTAAAATAATGTCTGGAAATGAATTTCAATATTTTGGATGCCAGGACCTCTTATCGTGGAATTGCCCAGTGGTACTTTAAAAGAAAGGAATGACTGAAGAAAATGAATATTTCAAAAGATGACAGGAAAAAAACGGGATGATATATCATGACAGAATTTTCCTGTCAATAGGGAAAAAAACCGGGATGACATGTTTGGAAATCAAAATATTGGATATAGGACATTCTAATTTAAGCACCCGACTGGGGCGCAGACTTAGCTTGCAGAGTCGCTTTTAGGGGTGACAGTTTAGGGGGTGCAGAAAGTGGGGGCTACTTTAAAAGAAAGGAATGACTGAAGAAAACAATCCGATCTAGAAAGGAGAATATTTCAAAAGATGACAGGGGGAAAAAAACAGGATGATATATCATGATGGAATTTTCCCGTCAATAAGGGAAAAACCGGGATGATATAGATCTAACAAGGCTAACTTGTATTTACGCAATGCGTAAATATGTCCCCGCCGAATGTCGCGATCACTAAGAAGTGAAAACTTAAACTGTACCAGACCACGACCCCCCCTTAATTCTGGTCAACACTCCCTTAAACCCAGGACCACTAGACCACACCACCATAGACAAACCATGCAATGTCCTTCAACCCACCAAAATTATGCCTAAATTATCCATAACTCACAAAAACAAATTGTCGATGAACTTTTTTATAACTCAACAAAAAATAACTCGTCGATGAACTCCATCCATAACTTGCCAAAAATAACTCTAAAACAACTCATTGCTGAACTCATCCATAACTCACCAAAAATAACTCTAAAAACATGTAAAAATTGTCAAATGTCAGCAACCACCAAGATGGTCAAATATTGACCTTGTTTGTGTAATGTTGACTTTTTGACATTTCCCTACCTCCCACCCCAAAAAAGGCCCAGGGGAGGACCCTGGGGAATGTGATTAGTAGGGGCCTTTCCCCTCCTACAAGATACCCCAAGTTTGGCTACTCTAGCTCATCTAGACCAAAAGATATTGCCAAATGTTCCCGGGTTTACATTTTTTCCATGGATTCCCCACCGCCCTGTCAGACCCAAGGGAGGACCCCATGGGAATAAATTTGAGCACCCGATTGGGGAAGAATCCTCCATTTTAAAAGGGGCGCAGACTCGGCTTGCTGAGTCGCTTTTGGGGGTGACAGTTATTTAGGGGGTACAGAAAGAGGGGCTACTTTAACAGAAAGGAATTACTGAACAAAACACTCAGATCTAAAAAGGAGAATGTTTCAAAAGATGACAGGAAAAAAACGGGATAATATATCATGACGGAATTTCCCCGTCAATAGTGGAAAAAACCAGGATATACATGTATCATGAAGGAATTTTCCTGTCAATTGGGGAAAAACCGGGATGATATAGATCTAAAAATCAATTACTTTTACAGGGGAAAAAACAGGATGACAAACATAGGTTTGGAAACCGAAATATTGGATATAGACATTCTAATTTGAGCACCCGACTGGGGGAGGAGCACCCGTTTCGAAAAGGGGTGCAGATCTAAAAGGGAGAATTTTTTTTAAAATGATGGGAAAATAGGATGATATATCATGACAGAATTTTCCCGTCAATAGGGGGAAAACCGGATGGTATACTATAATTGTTTCACTTTGATTTTGTTTAATGTTATGGTTGTGCGTGGTATTTGGATACAGAAATAAAACGATATTGTTGGCTATCATTTGTGTGTATTGGTATTGGGAAGAATTCACAGAGTGATCTGTAAAAATTTATTGGAGGACCTGGCAACATCCTGCGCTCGCAGGTTGACCCAAACTTTTTTTTTGGGTAACCTGTGGGGAATGGGGAAGGTGACACAGGGTGTCGCGCAGCATTATGAGAAAACAGTATAATAACCCCAACCATGCGTAAATAACCGCTCATTAATTCATTAATATAACCAGCTCCACAAGCCTTGAAACAAAGAGGACGGCAAACTTTAACATTACAAAGCTGACCATTCAACATCATGAAAGTGGACCTTTCCAACATCAAAAGCCGGACCGTTTGTGCATTTTTGGTTGGGGGGTGCATCGCACCCCCCGCATCCCCCTGGGCACTCAGCCCCTGGCTACTTAATGTTCATTTTTGCTCTCCTGTGCGCGGGTTAATGTAATGTGTAAGGTCACTGCAGGATGGAGTCTTGTGCGTTGAAGACTTGTCACCTTATCTCAAGCTTAAAATTGCAATTTCAAGAACCAGGTACAGATTGACTTATCAATTTACACTGTCATTATGCCTAATTTTGTTTGTAGGGTTCTTTCTAATGCATCTACGTTCTAATATCTAAAACTCAATTTATATTTTGAGTTAACCCTACCATGAATGAAAATCAGTCAAGAAAACATGTGCGTATAAATTAACTCAACTTAGGACTACATTAATGGTTAAGATTTTCAATGAATGTCTGTTTTTGTGGTACGGATTCTGAATTTGCTTATCCACATCGGATCCGCCGCACACCCACCCCGGCTTTTTTAGTACACTCCCGTATGTAGCATTGTAGGAGGTAAGTACGGACGACTGCAACGCTACGGAACGAGCACTTTTGTCGTGTTTTACGTTTTTTACACAGATTTTATAGTAATTTAATAACATTCTACTCCCAATATTTACTTTTTTTTTAAAAATATTTGAATTTGCAGGAATAGCTGTCAAAAGTGAAGGGTAGTCTGTAGAATTCTCATAATTTCCTTTTCCAGCTGTAGATTGACAGAAAAGGAAGAAACCGGGCATGTTTCCAGATCCGATTCTCCCATTCAATACTGTTGTATTAAGTGTCCGTTCGGACAGTAATGCTAAAATCTCCGATTCTGTCCTTATTAGGTTGCCTTCTGGTCTTCTCTTTGCATGTATGTTAGGATACCTGTACGTATTTTTGTTGCCTACATGCACAAATCTGATTTTTGATGATTTTTTCGAATTTTGCTGATTAGCAATCACTCTGATAGTGTCTTTTAAAGGTCCTGCCTGATCGCTAATACTCGTCCCCAAAGCCCCGGATTTTACCGGAAGTGGTCAACGGTTTGGTATCAGAAGAAACTACTATTTTTCTCATTGTCCCCTAGAATCTTCGTGCTAAAAGAATGTTTTGTTGGATGTTTGAGCAAAAATGTGACCCACATTTTGGTTCGACCAATATAAATTTTACACGTGCTCTATGGGACTGGTTCATCAAAATCACGTTTTTAGCTCTCGCATACCAAAACGGATTCAAATATTGGCGTGAAACTTTGCAGATGGAGCTTTGGTTCAAGGAAATTTCAATCAATATGCAAACTAACTTCATATATTGAATCGGGCCATCCTCCTATTAAACCAGGATTAACCGTTCCAGTTTTTGGTTTAAACTTTTCAGCCTGCATTTCTATCTGGTAGCAGTTTGTTTTATTTAACTTCGGAAAGAATTTAGTAGGCTTCCACAGGCTACGAATTCGGCAACGTTAAACGGAATAAACCGCATGTTAAAGGTGCCGAATTCTAAGTGTGGCATAAAAGCAACGATTACTAAATTCCATCCCTAGACTTCTACACTACCGTATTTTATGCAATGCAGTTTTACGGTTTAGAATATTTCGAACAATGATAGAATAAATCAAAATTTCAAAATTAATTTCATAAAATAACAAATTGGTGTTCCCTGGATAGATATTACTATCTCTCCCTGTTAATATGACATGGCAACCAGCACATCTCTCAGATTAGACATAGTGAAGATTTTTGAAGAAAGATTTGGAAAAGCAGCCTCTTACCTACCATTCAACTGCCGCCAGTAAATCAACAGGAAACAGAAAGTGTTGCTACCCTGGGTATGGACTCCCTACCCATTGCATTTTGGAGTGCGAGTTGCCAAACGCGTATAATTTTTCACCTACTGCTAGTCACAAAATATGTATCGATGTTGCCATGTTGTAACAGCCTCTTGGCTCTCTCACAGTGTGATAATAAAAATCTGCCGGACCAAATGCCAATTGTTCGCTGGTAAACAAATAACAAAACCGAACGAGTTGTCGGACCATTGAGCAAGTATAATGTTTATTACTCGCTATAGCGCCGAGGTCAAATATCCATTGGTGGCAAACAATATTAGCACTTCGGAAGTGTTGTGCCTTACTAACTGTGTTTAAAAAGTTCAGCACGTGTCTTAGCACTAACCCACAAGCGGACCCACGACTGGCAACGAGCTATCGTGACGCAAAAACCCAAAAATTAAATTGATGAACAGTCCAAATATTTTATTATGATCTTTGCAATGCTACTATCTCAACAAACTAATGCCTGACGATGTTCATGATGTCTAGGATCATTTATTTTTTATATTCGTGGATGCCTTGGGAAATCAACGACAGAGTTTAATTTTCGGGGTAAACTTTCCATTTTCTCTATTCACTGGGCTTGGGTCGGTACTAATAACCCAACATATGCTGTAAATTACGCTGGTAGCCCTGTGCCATGGTTTCGGCCTTATGGCTCAGTGGTGAGACAGCGCCCACCAATCGCAAGAACCAGCTAGCTGTAAATGCAAACATGATCATTGCGCCAGCAATTGGAATTACTTGTCCCACAGCAATAAGAATTAATCTTTGATCACTCCTCCCCCTCCGGCCCCCAAATGATTTTCCGCTGCACCATTTATGCGAGGGGGCCGAGTGGAGTGATCAAGAACTCTCTTCTTGCCTTGTCCAACCCCAGCATGTTGAATTAAAATGCGTATTGTCGCCCAATTCCAATTTTCCTTCGATATCCGTCAACTTTTAGCAGTTACAGCTACATTTTTATATTTTATACAACAGGCACCCAAAAACCAAAATCAAATGTAAAAATAAGGTGGTAACAAGAGTGTGGTGAGATATTGTCAAGGTGGTTTTCACCCTGCAGCCAAGAACGCAGCCAAGCTAGAAGTAACACGGGACTACCACCGGCAGTAAAAGGGCTGGGTCTAGCTAGGGCAAGGTTCAAAAAGGGTGGGGTTAAATGTAGTGAAGTAATGATGGGGGTTTCTTTTTCGGAAGTTGTCTCGAATTTATAGTACTTGACAGTTTTTGGCGGGGAGTAAGTCCGGCCCTCTATAAAATAGTCCAGTCTCAGTTTTTTGATGGGGACAGAACATACACAACACAGTGAATTTTTAGGCCTCCTATATTTATTATTAATTACAACACACATACACAGCACAGGCCACACATATACACACCCTAACAGACACACATACATCCACACACACGCCTCATATAATGAACACACAAGGAAAATACACACCACAACCAAACCAATTTTTATAAATTATAATAGCCTATAGGCCTATAAACACTCATCTGAACTTTTTGTTTTCAAACCTGTTTCACACCAATGAGGCAACTTGAACATTTTCTTTCGGGCTTTAGAAAAATCAGTTGAGCCTAAAAAGCTGAATGATCGGCTAATATTGCTCATATATCAGATGACCGTCATATTTTGTTTCAATCAATCGACATCGTGATCACTTGTGCCAAGCACGTGTTCATGCCCCAAAACTTCACGTTCCTCCCAACCGGGCGCTGCGGTCGGTCCGTGTGAAGCATTCTCGGTTGCCAGAAATTTCAACACGAGGTAAAGCACCACCCGACGTCCATTTAATTTGAAACAACCGTACAGCACATCGACTGGAAGACAACCAAAAACGTTGTGATGACTCAGTGAGGATTGGCTTTGATGCAGATCATGACGATATAATGGTAAGAATATGTTAAGAAGCTTCACATTAGAAAACTCTAGAGGGAGGTGATCATGCAGTATCAAGCTGATAACGCCTGACAGGCACTTAAGTTGCTTCACTGTGTGGTTCCATGGAGAAAAATCACTTAAATTGGATCTAAAAACTTTGAAAAAACCTAATCTAATAACTTCTAAAGAACAAGGGGTGTAAGTTTGATTCATGACCTATCCTATAGTGAACACCATGTTTTACAGGGTCTAAGCATCCGGTAAGCACAAAGACATTTTGTGGGAGAAATTACCCCTTCCCATACAGTAAAGATTAGGAGGTCAATGAGGCACATACAAAGTGTACATTTGTTATATGTGCGTGCTTTCACAACTGCACACACACGATTTTAGATGGATCATTTTGGCATGAGTTTTGTCTGTAACTCGCTAATCTTGGGCTACATATTTGCTTGAACCCCTCATTTTAAGGAAAATTATTTACTTTTAGTGAACACACTTTTCATATTAAAATACTGACCCATATAAAATTTGTGACCTTCTTAATAATGTTACCTCTATTGGATAAACCATTCGAATACCATTCGGCTCGGACGTATTTCCACAACATTTCGAGAATCAAACCGGGGGCGATTCAATGCCAAGTCTATTAGAACTTTTTCGGCCATCGTCTTCGACCCAGAAATCTGCGTCACTTTCAACCCTCCGATTTTGAATAGAAACCTTCGATCGACCATGTGGCAAGTCTCTTCTGTGTAGCATAAATGTTTACACGACAATTAAAGCAGTTTTTAATGATAACTAACAACTTTCATGAAATTCGCAAAGTTGACACTACTTGAATTTTCTGAAATAGCTGTCCGGATGTCTTAAAGATTCTTGTCAGTCTGCTGCAATTTTCACGCTTAATGAGGTAGGACGCCACACTCGCCGGGTGCCTGATTTGCGCTAACAATGATGTACAGGATGCAATCTTTTTGGCATTGGAACAGAAAACCATGGTAATCTCAAGCTAGAAAAAACCAGGTAACAGATGTGACTTTATTTTAGGGATCACTAATTTAGTATTCTGTCTGCCACCACCAGTGAACCACCACTTGCCCAACCCACACACAGTTTATTCCGGTTGGCATTACATGGTTGAGGGCTGTCATGCTTGTTCGAAATATCTAACCAGTAAATGGACCCCATTTACGGTTAGAAGGCTATGTAGTCTAGAATGGCAGGGCCGGGCCGGGCACATGGCCTAATCAAAACATAATTTGCATAACAGTACCGAAATCGCTCTCCCTGACTGATTCCTTCCCGGTCTAAACCAACATCATGTTTAATTTGTTACTACTAAAATTACACAACTTACATAGTGGCTCTTGACTTAATTTGTTTTCATATCTTGTTTGATTCCGGTGAAAATTGTCACATTTTGATACCGCAACTTTGGTGGTGATCAACACAGACAAAACATCGCTGCGACATGTGCGAGTGTCTCATAATGGCATTGTTTTCTATATTTATTCGCTTTTGCTATCCAATTTGTTCTCTTTGTTCGGTTAGCCGCGCCCTAATTCCGTAGAAAGGCACACTTCTTCATAAGCGTGTAAGCACCTCACATTTCATTAATCTGTACTGTTATCAACACGTTGATTTTTGTTTATTTGCAGATATATTGGAGATCCAATTTTAAAAAACATTGTTGATCTGTCCGTGATCTGTGTTGATCAGGGAAGAATAAAAATTGAATTCAAATTGGCTGTCTGCTGATCCCTGTATATTCATTTTCATGTTCATGTCATCACACTCGTTTTAGTTTAAGCTTTCCGCGTTTGGAATATTACCTACCGCGATCTTCGACAGCTACGGGAGCATAACAACGTCCTCATAATGCAAGTGGCACGCAGCACCCGCTCTGCTATGTCTATGACGTATGATGGCTCTCGCATTATGGCAGAGATAATTGGATGGCAGAACCAATATACGGTGACGCAATCGTCCAATGGCGGTGCCCTGTGGTGTGACCATTGCCTGAGAACACGTCCACAATTTTCCTTTCTTCGACGACAATTGGGTTGGTAGCGATTTCCATTTGTGGCAAAGGTTTGATCACAGCTTCGTAATATTTGAAATATCTTGTTGCCCCTTTGAGAGACATATCATTTTGGTCTGGATACTTTGTTCTTTGCTAAATAAAATAACTTTAATTTCGTAATCATGCCAAACGATCTAATACATGCCTATGAAATTAGGCCGACATTGCACTTTTACCTTGTCGCATTATTTCCCCTATGCGCCACATAGTTTATCCATCAGACTGCATTGGTCTGAAAAGTATCTGTCACGGCACGTTTTTCCAATGTCACAACAAACCAAAATGGAGGACAGCCAGAAGGTCATTTTTTCGAATTTGTAAATTGTACACAACTGGATCGACTACAAAAGAAATTTCAACAAGCAGCATACACTCACGAAACAATTAATGGATTGTTATGGTAAGAATACCGCCATTTCGAACACTAAACAAAAAACATAGCGTCGCAAAAAGTTGAAAACGCGACGCCCTTTTCTAGACCCCCCTTTAATTTCCTCTATCTCCAGATAAAGCAGGCGAAAGCATAGGCTATCTGCTTACAAACGTTCCAAAGTCGAGGACCTCCTTTTTATTGTAATATGCATCTTTATGATGTTAATAAGCGGAGTCCGTCTTCTCTGGTAAGTAAATCCTCGTAGCCTGTCTCGACTTCCATTCCTATCAATTCGCGATAATAATTGCCTTTGGGGTCCGTGGCTAAACATTTTGGTTTCTTTCGTTCAGAAACCAAATCGCGATAAATACAATTTGATTTAATTGATTTCTTATGCATACATAACTTTGGTAAACAGTGATTTGTTACTTTATTAAAGAGATACTAATTCAACAACAAATGATAGCTAGAGATCGGGCATTAACCATTTATCTGACACGAGCCGGTACGACAAGTTTCACATCGCGGCATCTATTGCACTCCGGTTTCAATGTCGATCACAATCGATCACTCCGCAAATTAAAACACCATTAACCAAAGCGCTTAATTGTGAGATGTCAACGACCAGACGTCCAGAGGGTTCGCTAGTTACCATAATAAAGACCGACATTACAATAACAAAGGACGGTCCCTCGACTTTGAAGTTCTGTATCTGCAGATAGAGTTTTCTCGATCAAGTCATGGCTGTCGAATTCATTGGGTGCTGGTCAAATTCTTTCCCTTCCCTCTCAGATTTACATTGATTAAGTTACTCATATGACCGTGTTTCATGTATCACAGGCTTATGTACAAACTTACATGATTTTACTAGAGTCTTAGTTTTGAGACGACAAGAACTCATGAACTTGAGATCCGATCAAAGGTCTGAACAAGCTTGGTCTGAACGTTTCAACTGCTGCAACAACGTGTAAACCGAACGTGCTATTTTCGTTCATGCACGAAAATAGTGAAACGGCCACTTCACGTAAGCTTTAAGTATAACAAGGTTAAGTTCAACCTTCAACCATCCGATTGAATGCATATTATTTAAATGATAGACGATTAATATCATTCAATTAATAAACTCGGATTTCTGGATAATTTTCTAATATAATAGCAATATATTCCTCATAAATATATTTTTCCTAAGTGCACAACAGCACGTGGTAACAATACAGGGCGGCGGTGATGGGTAATCCGGCTGTTGATTAGCCTAATTAAAATCATAGTCGCTATTAAACAATGACTTTCTATTTCGTGCATGCTGATTCTGGTTCAGTTCGATTTCAACCTTTTTTATTTTATGAAGATTTAGCACTGTACTAGATACATCTCATCTTTCAACACCACTGACATGTTCAACCACAGACAGTCACACAGTCATTGGGGCTATCAATCATACGGTAGAGCTTTCAGTAGGCCTATCCATTCTTCATCAGTGCAAATCGCAATGGCGTCTTCAGCTGCATCAACTTACTAGCAATTACTTCAAGCTTAACCACTGCAAAGAATTTTGACAGACTTACAATAAGTAAGGATTACCTAACCCACATGGCACTTTATTATTGGGGGATGACCCCCATCTAAAGAACTAACCCCCATCATGCCTCACTTAAAGTTAATGGACACACTCAGTATTCACTTTAAAGGTGCAACACTCTTAAAATTTGCTGAAATGGATTAAAAGTGAAGGATATGGCTGTAAGAATTTCTCAGAAGTTTATTTTTACAACTGAAGTTTGTTAGAAAAGGAAGAAAATAACATTTAAAGATTATTAAAGGCAGTTCAGGTGAAAATAAGTGTCTCCTTTATTATTTGCATGCAGGCTCGTTAGAGGGGTTTTTGTAACTGGCACAATGCATGTAAAATTGGGCTCATTGCAGGTGAAATTTTGCCTGGCATGCACAATTTGTGTTTTCAGCCAATTTCAAGGAAAAATCAATGGGTGCGATGTTGAATTTTAATTTCCAAAATCGACCCTGATTATTTGGTATTATTTTTCAATGATTTTAGTTAATGTTCCTGATTGCAAGTATTTATCTCTCCATTTACCACTAATTTGAATAACTTTTGAGGACAAATGTTTAAATTTAGTACATTTCCAATGTAACCACGTGTTGTTTATAGAAGTTGTAACAATGCGTGATGTAATTTTCAGGAAATTTTCCTGAAATTCAGGAATGGACTACTCAAAATTCTGCACTTTTACTTTTCAGCCCGTTTGGGCCCCTTTTTACTCAAAGTTTCACGCTTTTTCAGGGATTTCATTGTGCTGACTTCACTACTACTACTGTTTGCAACACCCCAAAACAACTGCACGAATTGAGATCTACTGTATTTTAAAATGGTTTAAAAGCAACAACTGTTTTCTGAACTATGGTATGTTGCTTTAATTTGCCTTTGGCTTTCACTCAAAGTGGATAAAATGCAATTTTATATGGAAAAAGTGATATGCCAAAAGCAGGTGCAAAAGAACACCGCAAACCTTGTTTTGGAAACTTGCCTGCGATCGTATCGTCCCCATAGAAACCATAGCCTTTGACTTTCTGGTCCGTGCACGACAGAAACTACTAAATCATCAATCTTATTACACACAGACGGGCGTATTCCGGCTTTCATCAGGTGTGATCTAATACATTGTAAGCATTCCAATATACATGTAAAAAACCAGGGTTCGAGAAAAATGGGGGGCTTCTTGCCGCGAAATCTCATGTCTCTTTTAAAAGCAATGATAATGATTCTTAATATCGATGTTAAAACTTTCATGTTAACCTCCTATAACTTGTGATAATAAAGCAAATGTTCAATTTCAAAATACCATGAAAATCTATCGATCCGTCCCATCGCGCCCATTATGTTACATTGGCAACATGTTGACCTGAGTTTCTTCAATTTGTGCCTGAATGTAGTCTGTGAGTGTGAGTTGTTTACTTTAAAATATCAAACCATTTACAATACAATGGGTAAGAGGTGCAAAAGAAAAACGTAAAAAAAATCATCAAATTCCGTCCTGTCGCCACAATATTTGGCTTTGACCAATATGCTCTTAAAATGACCTAATAAACATAATTATTTGAACCCAAAAATATGCAAATTAAGAGTTTGATTATTGTCTTATTCTTGCATTTTGTGAGAGTTTAAAGCTATCAGTCTGAATTTTTTAAGATAATATAAATTGGTCAACCAATGGGCACAATTTTCCACTCCATAACACCAAACCAAACATCCTTAGCCCTAAGATTTCAACGGTGTGTAAATGATGGAAAAAATAGTAGATCTGTGATACCAAATTTTGCCACTTCGTTGTAAAATTGGGGGGACTGGGCCAGGTGGATGAGGGCATCTGAGGATATTAGTGGAGGACCATTGGACCTTTAAGTCCAGACAACAGACTAAGCTTTGCTTGTTAGTGAAAAGAAGTATTAGTCTATCTAGTATTACATGATTGACTAACATAAATCAGTTAATAGGGCATCTAATAGCATACATTATCACTTCTACCTTCAATTCAAAAGCTGCAAGTTATTTTCCATGAGGCCAGTGGCGTACCCCAGGGAGGAGGAAGTGGCTCCTCCTGGCTCAGAAAAAAACGGGACGATATGGACCAAAATATGCAATTTTTTTCAAAATTCCTCTTTTTGGGGAGGATTTCAATAATACCAATTTCACAGCCTAAATATGGGTAAAATAATACTAAAAGTTTGGGCGAGTTTTTGCTGTTAGTGGGGGCGCAAACATTTTGTCAATTTCGAGACTTAACTTGGAACACATCATCCGGGACGACTTACGATTGCCCCCTCTTTTGAAATTTCTTCCCCCTCGGGATCGATTGCCTCGTTTCGCCACTGCATGATACTTAAAATTATTGGGAGTGTCCATGGGGAGGCCTATAGAAAAGAGGTACAGGTATTTGTGAGCTCCATAAGACCGGTCCATTTTGGTGCCGCTTACCAGTTCTTAGGGTCCCAGTGTAAGCATAATTCATGTTGTTCTAAGGGTGCCTTGTGGATCTTTTTACCGTGACTTCGGTAGCTAATTTCGTTCCAAAACCTGGAAAGTTTCTTTCTCAAAATTTCAGATCCCCAACTGGAATGCCGCCCCAGGTTCCAAGTACGGCTGGCAGCACGTTTTGTGTTCCCTACCTGAAAACACGTGGCCTTGATCTGCTTCGTCAGTGGTACTCGATGGACAGTAGAGACAAATTCCAGATCTATAGATTCGATTAATTGAAGCATTGTTTCAGGGAGATTATAGCACCCCTATATTTTGATGGCCGTAGAATATCGTTGGATTTTTTTTTTTCGACCCAGCAGCCAGGCCATTTATAGCACAGCTTTTTAAAAATATCCACACATTTATTTCTGGCTATTGTAACATCAACTTAACTTAAAGGGAGTCAATGGTCTTTTTTTTTTTAATTTAAAGGTGCAAACGAGAGATTTCACATATCATGTCCCTAAAAATTTAACGTCCTGGATTTTGTGCCTTGATCATAAAGCTTTCCATCAAAAATATCTCCATCTAAAAGGTTAAGCTGATAGATGTTTCTTTGGTACCAACATTGCCATTGCTAATTTTGTATAGGAGCAGATACTAAATCACCTAAGATGTTTTTTTAAGCCCTACCACAACCAATTATTTACGCCACTGGAGTTACGTACATGACCGCGGTGGTCTAATGTTTGGTGGTGGTGTTGGAGAAGTTTTGGGTTGGTTAAGTTTTTTTTGAGGTTTTGGTGTTGCAACTCCGATGTGGGTTTGGTGGTGGGGTATTACCTCGTCGCCGAGTGGCATGGGGTTTGCTGCGGTGTGGGTGTTGTATTCTGTGTAACCAAGGGGTTTACGGGTTTTTGGGTTTGATTCGTGGTTTCAGCATGTTGTGGTTTGTTGGTTGTGGTTGTGTTTGGTTTGTTGGCAGTGGTTTTTGTGTGGGTAGTACCGGGGTTGTGGTTTGTTGGGGTGTGTGGGGTAAGTGTGTTGTTGTTATTGTTTGACTCTGGGTTTTGCCGTGGTTTGGGTTCCTTTGGTGGCTCCCGTGTGGTTGTTATGTTTGGGGGGGGGTGGTGTTTGTTGAAGTGTGGTTTGTTGGGGTGGAGTATGTGTGCGGTTTGTGGGGGTGTTGGCAGATTGTGTGTCATAGTGAATGGGTTAGGGATATATATTGAATATAAGCAAAGCCTAAATCAATTTTTGTTCTTTTTTTTTTAATTTTTTAGGTTTTTTCTTTTTTTAAAAGGACAAAATTCTATTGTAGTTGTGCTATCTATATGAATTACGTATTATGACCAATATTGGTGCTTCAAAATGCTTCTTGTTGCACCTTTTAGTAAGGATTTGATGGTTTTAATATTCCATATTTGTGAAAGGAAGGTTTTGTGCTTTTTTTGTCTTTGTCGGTGCAAACCAGATATTTCAAGGGCAGTTGTGAATGGCATCCATTGGTAATCCCCGTTATCGTTTGAGACTATTCATGCCATGTATAATGGTGTGTCTTGGACCTTTGGTAGGTGGTGTGGCTACGCACCGCGAGGGGTTTTGGGGCACCCCTATCGTGTGAATCGACGCGATTGGTATTACGTTGTGCAATAGGGTCTGTTAATTATGGTTGGGGGTTTAGGTCGCCGTTTTTGTCTTCCCTGGTGTTGGGGAGGGTGGAGGGTGAGGGTTGCATGGTGGTGTGGGTGTAGGTGGTTATGGGTGGTTGCATGGTGGTTGGTGAGGGGGTAGAATGTGTTTGCGGGAGTTTTGGTGTATGGTGGTGTAATGTGTCTAGTTTAGTTGTCGGGGTGTTTGGGAAAGGGGTAAGCGTGTTACAGATTGTTGTTGTGGTTGGGTGGGGGTTGTGTATTGTAAGAGGGGGGTGTGTTTATTGCCGGGTTTGTGGGGCTTGTAGGGGTAGGGTGGTTCCTATGGTGTTGTGTGTGTTGCAAGGTGTTTGGGAGTGGGGTGTGGGTTGATGTGGTTTGGGTTGTGGTGGGGGGAGGGGAGGATGGGTTGGTGTGTTGGGGGTTTGGGTTGGGTTGTTTGGGCGATTGGGAGTAGGGTGTGTGTGTTTGTTTCGGGGTGTTTGGGGAGGGGTGGTGTGTTTTTGGCTGGGGTGAAGGTGTTGCGGGTTTTTTGGGGATGGGGTGGTGGGTGTTGTAGAACTTTGGCATTTATCACATTTTAGGGTGTGATCGCGGACATTTGGGCGGGGAATATGTTGTTAAACGCTTCGCTACATATGATTTCGCTGTTCAGCATTCATTGTCCACGCCAAGAACCCCATATTTTTTTTGTAAATATCACCCAAAGGCCTCCATATGTTGGAAAATTTTAACCACTGTCTCCAAAGACCCGATGGGGGAAAAATTGAGAATTTTCACCCAAAACCTTTTTTTAGAAAATGGTTGCAAAATCTCTCACTCAAATGACGGCCCATTTTTTTGAAATTATGCAAAGTTGTTCACTGGGGGGGCTGCTGTGGGGGAAAACCGCCGTATTTTTGGTGGCAGTTTTGTTTTTCTGTTACCAGAAAGACCGCCTACTTTTCGTTCGCAGTCAATGCCCCGGTGTAATGTGACCCTGTATCTGTTAGACTACACTACGCTACCTCTACCTGCCCGCCCCCCTGGCCACCCGTCTGCTGCGGGTTTTTGGGTTGTGAGACAACCATTGTTGTTGAAGCTTATACTCATAAGCATGAATTCAGTTTGTCTGCAAAAATCCCCCCCTGGGTTAAACCAGTGGGGAGTCTTTTTTTGGTTTCAAATGAACTGCCCAAATGCAACCACCCCCCTTCGGAAGTAAGTAGCCAAACTGCCTGACGCACAACTTGTATAAATAATCACGGCACTGATTTTGGTACCCAATGATAGCTATGGTCCTCCCTTTCCATTGATACCAACATGAGTACCAAAATACATGTGCCTAGCAGTTACGTCACAAGCCGTCATAAAGGAAGGTCGCATGTTAGCCTTGGTTCTATTTAGAGGGGTTTTTATGCACAATGCATAACAATTGCCTCTGTGCATGTAAAACCAGCCCTGTGTGCATGGCAGATTTAAGTTGTTTACAGCCCATTTTTCTCTTAGAAAAATCCCAAGGTTTTGCATGTAACTTTTCTTTCTTTTCTCAATCGAACACTGCATGTTAGCAAATTGTCACTTTCCAAGACAACATCTAGGGGGACAATTCAATTTTTTCTTTCGCCAAAACAATTTAGGAAATAATCCATTTCCAACATGCGTTTTTTTGCTCTAATTGATGAAAAATTACTGTTTTGATAAATGAGAGCATTTTAAATATATAAGTGGTATATAATGTTTTTGAGGCTTCTAACGATGTCGTAATATCAATTTTGCCCATTTCCCCACCCTATTTCAGGGTTCGATGACATGTATTTTCATACTTTCCGCAACATATGACGTCATATTGACGTCAATAATTGGATGTTTGGCACTTATTTTGCTAGCCAATATAAAGGAAGTAAACCTCTAAGCAACCCTGTGGTACCAAATTTACAGGCTAATCGGTGTTATAAACGCAAAATCAGACGGGAGGGGGGGTCAAGAGTTGTGGTTACAAAAATGACCAGGTGTAGACGAGGGTTAAGTCAAAATGTGACAGTTATCCGATTGCCGTGGTGGGGTTCCTAACCTTGTAAGATCGACTGATGTGACCGAGCACTCGTATGAGAGTTTTTTTGAGGATGCACATTCCAAGAGCCAATTACAATGGCGCCTGATTTGGGTACCAGGCATATTGTGGCGAGCCAGAAATTCCTCCACCAGATGACATGGTTGTAAGGTAAATGATGGTTGGCACTAGATAAGTGGGCCAGTGCAGGGAGATTGTGATTCCACAAGATTTTTCGTCTGACATAATGTCAGAAGAATAATCTGATTGCAAGTATAACGGTCATCGGCTCCGCGTCGTGGTCCACCTTGCTCTCGCCGTAGGAGCAGGGACACACATTCACGTTTTTGACAACAAATTAATCTTCCTTTCGTGTGCCCTCCATAGTTCGGCAAGAGTCGTCAGTGTCGGGTCAGTTTCGGCTACAAACTAGGCACTTCTCTGTCTCTGTTTTATTCCTACTGAAAAAGAGTGGGGTGGTACCCTAATCCGGAAAAAAAAAAATATGGACTGGGTTTTTTTCGACCATCTTCTTAGATAATCAAGTGTTTTTCTAAATCCCTATCATAGTAATAGTAGTAGTAGTAGTAGTTCCCTCCTTTCTACAGGAGCACCATCCACAGATGTAAATCACAAAGCTGTATTTATAGTCAATGACTTTGGTTACCATAAACTCTAATGTATAAGACAGATTGGGCCGTTTATATTATGCATTTGCATATTTGGTAGTCACATTAGGCGAACATGTTTGGTGGACACAATTAGCAGACATATTTGGCAGTTACTATTACAATCACATTTTGGTTCGGTCACAATAGCAGATAAGAATATGTATATAGATTTTATTTTTGTGTATTTTGGACATAACTATTTAGGATTTGATTATGTGTTTATCAGTCCTAAGTGGAATATTCTTGGCTGGTCCACTTATGTCCAGGGGCGTAAGACATACGCTTTTCAGTACCTTGTTTGCTCACCTCCTCCTCAGGGTCAGTGCTACTCAGCGTGCACTAAGTATATTTGCTCATTAGGTACGTATGTTCCCTCCGGCAAAGACAGAAGGTGGCGGTTACAAGTCCGGAAACGTAGTCCAATGGACCGTTTTTAGTTTTTTTCTCTAAATATCAAAACAGATTTAAAAAAAAAAAAAAAAAAAAAAAAACTAAATATATTTATTTTTTCCTCATATTTTGTTCATTTACTTTTACTAGGTTACGCATTTTTGACCAAAAACAATCACATGGGGCTGAACTGCAAAAGGGCGGTAATTTCGCGTATTACGCAATAGGCGTCTGTGCTAGTAGGCCGCGCGCGATGTATGAGCGCATCAGAAACGCTTTGATGTATCGATTCGATTTATGACGCATACCTCTATTTGGTAACTGTATCAATTGTAAAATGGTTGACCACGTTGAGATGCTTTTGCAAACAGACTGGGATTTTATATTAACGATTTGAGCCTCATAAATTGTTGAATTTGATCATAATATCCAGATGAAAGATTTGACCTGAGCAGAGCAAGTGTGAAGAAAATGAGATGAAACGCTTGTGTTTTGGACTAAGGCTATATTTTGTAGTGAAACGGGACAATATTTGACAAAATGGCGGATTTTCTCTGTGTTCAACTTTCGGCGATTTAATGTGATTTTTCGCGTTCCCAGTTATCGAAATCCATATCAGGCAAAAGGTAAGAAATGAAATGCATCGTATAGAGTCCATATCAAATTCTAGGGTCGGTATTTTTTGGTTTTTCATTTTTGGTAAAAATGTCGTGATTTATGTCAACCTTTGAACAATCACGGGCGTTGTTCCAAATGAAACACGCGGATTTTGGCCTTTTTTGGCAAATTTAATTTGGATAAATAGTTGCGATGTGAAAAAAAGGGAAATTACCGACCCTAGAACTATGACCTCACAATAAAAAACGAACAAAGACACATTTTATACCATTCTATATTTTTTATAGGGGCAACCAAACAAAATGCGTTGAAAATCACCATTTTTTATGATTTTCTAAAAAAAATACGTATTTTTGGGAAAAATATTATCATTATTGGATTTCCTGAGTCATTTCCTTCTCAAATATGTATACTTTTATTATATGTTGGAACAACAATAAGAAGATACGGCAAAAGCAGTTCCTTTGAATTCCTGACTCCCCCATAACAGCCACCTTAAATGCCTATTGCAAATATGTCTGGAAGGAGGGGGAAAATTTACCTAATGGGCATCCCGACCCTCCCCTCCCCCTGAGCAAACGATGTTCTCAGTTTGGCGTTATGGATAAAAGAGGATGAGTTAGGGTAGGTGTTGGGCAATATGTGTGGTACTGATGGTGGGGTGGGCGGTAATGTCATACTTACGGTGGTAA
This sequence comes from Ophioderma brevispina, assembly GCA_023653785.1. Taxonomy (NCBI): domain Eukaryota; kingdom Metazoa; phylum Echinodermata; class Ophiuroidea; order Amphilepidida; family Ophiodermatidae; genus Ophioderma; species Ophioderma brevispina. Next base: position 27,711 of record JAMKCH010084816.1, read on the forward strand.
ATTTATATAAAATTACTTTCGGAGAAATTCGCATCTTTCGGAGAAAGTGCACTAAGTATATTGCATCATTAGGTAAGTATTTCCCCCCCTCCTTCTAGACTATTGGGCAATAGCATTTAATGTTTGAGTGCCTTTGGATAGATCTCAGTTATCTCATTGATCTTAAAGCAATAACTAACTACATCTGACGGGTGGTCAAGGTGATGGAGCCCCGGAACCTCTCAGTTTTTAGGATGATTTGAGTGCCTTTGGAGAGATCTCAGTTTATCTTCACTCTCTTGAAGCAGAGTGTCAACTATACTGCCTGTGACAGTAACAACAAAAATCCGCAACAACAGTATTTTTGTCTCTTTTCTTTTTCCGAACATCATTTCAGCACCCCCTGAGTGGTGTCCGGGCATGTGCCCCTACCCCTTGCCCCTCTTAACTATACTACAAACCACGCTTCCGATGTGGTCTTATCAGAGAGTACAGTCCCATGTGACTCCTAAGTAAAAATGTCTTCACAGTGCTCCAGGAGCGCTCCATACCAGGTCCAACTCAATGTTACGCCTGACAAAACGACACAGCTGGCAGACGGAAAGTATCCACCTGTGCCCCACGGATGGGATTGTGCGCGCGATTGGGGTTCTACTCACAATAAGGGGCGAGCCCATCTAAAGGCCCTTTGAGTCTTCCCTTTGCCATGTGCATCCTGTGCGCCAATTCCAAGATTTGTCTTTCGCCAGACAAAATGACAGGCTCCCGCACTCTTAGGCCGGTCGCCCAGCACAGATGCCGACAGGAGAGGCATGAGCAATGCTCCCCCGGAGCATTCCACACTCCCCCTGAGCCCACATAGACCCACAAACCAACCATCTGTGTTGTTCTTAATTCTCAACACCAACAATTAATGGGACGCGTTTTTATATGGCCTCCTTTTTTCTGATTAAACTCTCAAAAGTATCATTTTCTTCTCAATTTTATTTGAAAAAATTTCTCACACAGGAAAAGCTCTTTGTTTACTATAAAAGAGAGAAAGGGGAATACCCCTAGTTTGTTTTTGCTAAGTGCACCTGATTTAGAATTGCACAATAGGGGAAGTTGGGAATTCCGCCAAGGATGCTAAGCTTAGAAACTTGTTTATGTTTTGATATCACAACATTGTAAAGATCAGGGAATTCCCCACAGAGTTATATTGAAAAGTGATGTGGATTCAGGTTATTGTTATGGCATTGAGAATGATGTCATGATTATTGTTAGAAAGGGATTGATCTGTGAGTCGTTAAATACTATCACTGGAAGGACTCTCTGGCCATCATCCACTACTAACACGGAGCTAGAAGAGTTCTTGACCTGATTAGATTTTGGGCGATTTCGGGCATATTGAGTATGCAATGAGCTATTAACTATCAAAAATCAGCGTAATTGCTATAATTTTTTAAACTGTATTGGATACTCAAATTCCTGCTCTGCATGCAAGCCTATCATGGGGACATCTTTTTTGCAATTTGAAAGTATGTGATTATGTGTCGATGGTATGCAAATGAGTATTAAATAGCGTAATTGCTGTATCTCTTCTCTGAACGTGCATCAGATAGGCAAAATTATGTCCTTCACTACATAACTACTATGCTAATGGGGAGGGGGTGAGTTGTTGGGGAGGGGGTGGGGTGGTGGGGCGGGTTGGGTGTTGGGGAGGGGGTTGGGTGTTTGTCGAGGGAATGTGGGTGTTGGGGAGGTGGTGATGTTGGTGGAGGGGGTGGGGTGTTGGCGGGGGTTGGGGAGGGGTTGGTATTGCGGGGGTGTTGGGGAGTGGGTTGGTCTTGCGGGTTTGTGGCGGGGGGGGGTGTTGGGCTGGTGTTGGGGAGGGGGTGGGAGTGTGGCGGGGTGTGGGGAGGGGGGTTGGGAGTGTTTCATTATGTTTGCGGAGCGATGAGGGTGTTGCGGGGTGTTGGGGAGGGGAATGGCGGGTTGCGGGGTGTTTGGAAAGGGGAGCTTGTTTAGGGTATTGGGGTGGCGTGTTATTGGGTATTGGGGTAGGGTTGGGTATTGAGGGTTGTTACAGAGGAGGGGGTGGGGTGGTTGTGGGTGGTTTTGGGGATGAGGTTTTGTGTTGGGGAGTTGTGGGGTGTTGGGGAGGGCGTGGGTTTTTGTGGGGTGTTGGGGGGGGGTGGATTGTTGGTGTTGCGGGGTAATTTGGGAGGGGGTATGGAGTTTGAAGTTTGCCTTATCACATGTTTAGTGATCCAATAGCATTCGGCGGGGACATATTTTACTCATCGCGTAAATACGAGTTCGCCTTGTTTTACGTAAACTCTGGCCATTTACGGAGCAACATGCAAGTACCTAGTGCAGGATATATAATTCCCTGTGAGCAGAGTGTTGTAATTATTCTACTGTGCGTCTTTGAAGCCGAACGTGCTGGGAATCAAAATAGGATCCAAATTGTGACAGATAGAATCGTGGTGATTATCTTGGACTGATATACTGTGGATTATGTCGTCAGAGGTCTTAATTTACCTTGTCTCTTGAACTTCTGTGACAAGAATTACCTTCAGGACTGAGAAGATTCCCTTGGACTATATAAAACCTGAGGAGTTTTGTATTAACTGTGCGCTGTCATTTGAAGTCTTCGCTGTGAGGACATATCATCGCTTAACTGCAACTGTCAACGCTTCTCAAGTTGTTGACATTAGTGGGACATTCTTGAGGACAATAGGATCATATTTAAAATGTGTGTACTTGTGGTGATTGTTGATTTATTGTACTTTTGTCTAAATCGAGTAAGGATCATTAAACTGTTTATTATATTTAAAAAAAACGAAAAAACTTAAAAAAAAAAAAAAAAAAAAAGAAAAAAAAACACCAAGGCTCATTTTATTTGTGTTTGACAGGTCTTTCTGACCTTAGACGTCTAAAAGAGACGTCATAAACAGAATTGGGGGCTCGTCCGCAGGAATTGAATTAAGATAACTTTGAGCCTTTTTGTTCAAATTTACCATTAAAGTGTGAAATTAATATTGTAACATTGTGCCCATGTTGGCATACAAAAAGAAATGGCATTTTGGGGGGTCCAAAAATTCCTTCCGCAACATTCAGAGATTAGTGAACAGAGTAGTTGCAGACATAGAAAATTGTGAAGCTATGTCCGATGATCTCCGCTTTGTTACAGTGAAACATGGAAAGAACCTGAGGCAGCCCATCAATTCAGGGCAGGCGCAAGTTATGCGCCAGGTGCGGCGATCGCCGCACCACTTTTGTGAGAAAGCAAAAGAAAAAAGAGCGAGGAGAAGAGAGGAGACAGATAGAGAGAGAGAAGCAAAAAGAGAGGAAGAGAAGATAGAGAAAAATAAATAGGGGAAGGGAGAAATCGTGCGAAGGTTGAATTGGAATTGAAAGTTGCGATTGTCTTAAATCAGTATTGGTATTCAAAAATTAGGTAAATATCAATGGCGGATCCAAAGGGACCGTCGTCCCTCCCTCAACTCGCCGAACAAAATCAATGCGACAATGAACTTAGCCTAATTATATGGAAAATACTTTGTAACCCATAAATTTCTTTTCCCATGACCGGTTAAAGGTGCAACGAGAGATTCACATAACAGTGTCCCGAAAAAATTGAAAATTTTGATTTCTTCATTAATGTAAAGCTTGCCATCAAAATATCCCCATGTGAAAATGAATAATCTGAGATTTTCTTTGGTACAAAAATTGTGAATGTTTTACATCCCTGTTTTAGCAATGAAATTAAGCAATCAAAATCGCCTTTTGTTTTCACTTTCTAGGCTTTTGGTGGGTCAAAAAAACATTTCTGTGGACTAAAACCTAAGAAAGGTCCCGATTTATTAATTTCTTAGAACAGCATATTTTATCATGATGGCAATACTATCATCTCTCTGATATTTATATTTATCCTTCAAATAAAGGTGGTGTGTTTTGTGGTACCAGGGGAGGTTAACCTCGAAACTAGGCACTTTTCAAAGCTGCCACTCCGTTAACTTGGCATATTTCAAATTGTCCATTTGCATGAGAATGTGTTGTGGAAAGCGAAAATTTTCAAAAGGTTTCGGCCTCCCAGCACTCGCACCTCGTGTCGCTTGATTTAGGAACTCTCCACGAACACATTACATGATGTAACGTGATTTTACAAAAAGAAATCAACGATACTTTACTTTTCTTTGATCACACTACTTACACTTTACTTACAAATTTCAAATTGTTTCGATCAAATGTTTGCATGAGAAATGCTTTTTGGACAGCGACATTGCAAGGTTTTCGGCGCTTTTGCGCTGGAGTAGAACACCACTAGCCTGGGGACAGGGGGGGGCCCCCCCTTGTGGGGGGGGGGGGTGGGCCGGGGGGGGGGGGGGGGGGGGGGGGGAGGGGGGGGGGGGGGGGGGTCGCTCAAAAAATAAAAAAAAGGCTTACTATGGACGTCGTCCATAAACCTTTACCGACGAGAGCCCATCTAGAAAAAAGGGCAGCGGGTGCATGAAGCGCTTCGGACTTCCGAGTACCAACGCTTCATTTGAACGGAATGATCCCAAACCCTCGAAAACTCGCCAAGGACCTCATAGTGGTCGGCTTCCTTTATCATTGGCCATTAGAGTCATACCTCGCTCAATTTCACCACGCTAAAATTAATTTTCCCATTCACATCACCGCGACCAGATTAATTTCAAGCGGTGAAATTAATTTCGATCCATTGTGCCAAAAATTAATTTCGGCGTGCCCCTGTGAAATTGACCTGCCCATCTGCATCAAATTTACTTAATTTTGGTGGCGCTGATTTAATTTCGTCATAAACGCTTAATTAAATTTCACCAGCCTAAAATTAATTCCACCAGCGCTTAAATGTCCAGCCAATCAAAATGGGGGATTGCACACTGTAACCAATAGAAACACGCTTGAAAAATCTATTTAGCCGATCTGAAATTCAGACTTTCACCGCGCCGAAATATTGAATTTTACCGCGGCAAATTCAGAATTGCAGCGTGGCAAAATTAATTTTTAGCCGGCGGTGAAATTCTGAATTTTTTAAAAAATTTTAAGGATTGAAAAAAGGATATAATTTTTCAACTTTGAACTGTTTTTCTATTGGTTAAATTGTACAATCTCGTATTTGATTGGCTGGAAATTTCAGCGCTGAGAAGTTAATTTCGGGCGGAGAAATTAATTTCACACCGCGGTGAAATTAAATTTTATCCCGGGAAATTATGCGATTATGATTCGTATGCCAGGATTAAGTTTCCGCGGTAAATTAAGAATTTCGTCCCCGTGAATGTCGTAATTTTTGTCGCGGTGTGAAATTAATTTTCAAATTTTTTATATGTTTTGTTGTTTTGTATTGATAAATGAAACAATTTGGTAAAGAATTTCATTCAGCGCGGTGAACTTAATTTCGGCGCGGTAAAAATTATTTTCAGTGGCGGAGAAATTGAGCTAGTTATGACTCTTTTGGCCAATGATACTCCTTTCTTCACCCGCTTCCTTTACTGTTTTCATCTCGAAACACATTTTCCCGGGCCCTTATGGACCGCAAACCATTAGATTTCAAGGGGGTGGAAATTCACCCACCATATGAGCAAAAAACAACACACCTTTTCCCACTTGTTCCAGTAAAAACAAAAAAATACCCACCCCTTATAAGGTTCAAAACTTCCCCGTGGAAACACAGAAAAAATGCCCTGTTACTTACCTAGGAAATACTCTTAACCCCTAAAATTTAAAATTGTTCCGCGCTCTGCGCGGTTTTAAAAGTATTACAGACCTAACTTAAGTGTAGGGCTTCTCCAGATTTGAGAAATGACGACAAATTCGTCCTTGAACGTTGCTAAATCTTGTGCTACCTTTACGCATGCATGAATCGAGCCGTGCCCCAACTTTGACGTGCTTCATTCAAAAATTAGGCTTACACCAGGTAAGTTTATCTTCTTTTGCAGACCGTTACTAAAGTAGGCATATATTACTATTTTAATAATTAACTTGTCTTTTGCAATTTTAAGTTGGGTCTATCAACTATTAGTAGACATATGCCTTGAAAACAATACTCCTACGTTTACCGCCCCACCCACCCCCGCATCGCTTTCGCGGCACATACATGCATTGGCGGCCATTGCAATCAGGCAAAAACTACAACAGTTTATGATTTTGTCTTGTAAATGTTGGGTCATAACAATATAAAATATTATTCTTTATATCAGCTATCCGAGTGGTGCAATAGAAATCTTTGATTGTACAGTTACGGTAAAGTCCCCTGGATAAAACAATTATTTGAATATTGTAAATGCTAGCAATCCTGAGCCTTTTGACCGACAGGTAGACTTTTGGACTACAACTGTCAAAAGCAAGGTTTGACTGAGTCAGCCCTGACTTTAAATAATAATAATAATATTGAATGTCTTTTTTTTTCGTATGATCAGAATATATTGCACTCCGCTAGAAAAATATTGTACCGTACAATATTTTTCTAGTCGTTCAATATATTCTTGTATCTACTCAAAGCATTCAATATTATATAAATATTGTTAACCATCACTTTTCATGAAAAAATGTGTTTTGGAAAGTGAACATTGCGTTCCGCACTTTGCCCTCACACACTCCGTTAAGCTCGCTATCATACGCGTAATCCATTGACACTTTGCCCATAACAAGTTAACCTCATCACTATATTTTACTTTTTTAAAACGTTGATCATACTTATGAGCATTCAAATTGGTTCTAATCAAATTTACATGGAAAATGTGTTTTTGGAACGCGAACATCGCACCCCCTCCCAGCACGCACCCACAACAGTTTATATACGAAATTTCCATGAACAACTTTATGCTTAGTTCAAACAAAACTTAAAACCATCAACTATATATATTTTACTTTTTAAAAAACGTGATACCTTCAAGAGTGGTCCAAAAAAAGTTTTTTCACTTTTTGTCTTAAATTTCTCAAAAGTGGGTAGACATGTCAATTCGTTGAAGATATTTACCCCTTACCTACAATATCTTGTCGTACCTGGTAAAAACGACGTTAAAAACAGAGCTCAAATAACAAAATGGCGGCTGTGTAGAGAAAACGTCAAAAACCCCTTTGCACACGATTAAGTGTATGGGGGTCAATCTGCCATGTTAACAGTTACGTGAACTGTCGGCCTAGGCCCTACTCAAGTACAACCCTGACCACCCTTCAAATCATGAGTGGACCAACAAAGAGACCAACACTTGAATCACTGTAGCTCGTGTTAGCTCTAAAAAATAAAGCATTTTTTTTTTTTTTACAGAAGAGTTAATAAATACAAAGTCCATGACGGGGCGTTTTTCACTGTTTTGAGTGCATCAATCTTTGCTATAATGATGCGCCACCTATAATCGCCAGCTATTTGGACCTTTCAGGTTTGTTTTCAACGCCGTTTTCATCCAGGTTCCAACACAATATTGTAGTTAATAAATATCCTAAAATAAAATTTGATATGGTCTAGCCACATTGAGAAAATTGCATAAGAAAAAGTGTAAATTTTTTGGACTACTCTGTATAAGCATAAAAAAAAGCATGTAAAGTGAACCACTTCCAATTTCAAGTTGTTTTCTATCAATTTGCATGGAAAATGTGTTTTGGAAGCGAATACTGCAAGGGTTCCGCGCTTCGCGCGGGAGGGGACACCCCCAATCCCGCACCCACCCCCGGACAGCATGATATAGAACCTGCACGAACACTTTATATGCTTACTTCAAAAACAAAACTTGACCCATCAACTATGTTTTACTTTTTAAACCGTTTTCTATCATACCTATAAGCATTAGTTTCAAATTGTTCTATCAAATTTTTGCATGTGAAATGTATTTGAATCTACCATTGCCAGGCCTGGGTTTCCTCGCGCTTCGCGCAGGAAGGGGAACCATTATGTTCCTGGACATATGGTCCTGGAGTCATAATTTTGGGCCAAAATCTCATAGAAGCCAGAACGCACGCCGTTATAAAAACCGTATACTCTCTGCTAAGCTATTGCTATGCTACACGGACACTCATTAGCCCGCCGCACCACTTTCAATTTGCTTCCGCCGGCCCTGCATTGTTGAGAAATTATCTCAGCAGGTTTAAAACCGTGAATCGGTGAAAAGTGAATTTTTGCCATCAAATGTCACATACTTAGGGCTGTTGTCGGACAAGGGCAAATTAGGGCCAATCACTGCAAAGTTGAAGCAATTGAGAAATGCCCCACACCACGAGTAAAAGAGACTCTCATGAGGATTCTTAGTCTGGTCGGGTACTTACAGAAAATACTGTCCAAATTTCTCAGAATTTGCGTGTCCGCTGCCAACCTTTCTGAAGAAAAATGCAAAATTGTCTGGTCAGAGCAATGCCAAAAAGCGTTTGAGAAAATCAAGTCAATTTTGATTGCGCCATTTTTGATTGCACCCGACTTTCAGAAACAATTCAAGTTGGCAGTTGATGCAAGTGATGTAGGCTGTGGTTCTCATGCAAGCAGATGAAAACGATGTAGATCATCCTGTATGTTAATACTCTAAGAAGTTTGACAAACATCATAAAACTACTCAAATTGAGAAAGAATGTCTTGCATTGTTACTTGTCATTGCAAAATTTTGAAGTGGACTTGAGTACACAGTGCACCCAGTATCAGTGTACACGGATCACAATCCGTTGACTTTCATCCACAAGATGAAAAAACAGAAAATCAAGACTTGTCAGGGGGCGTTTAACTCTACAAGAAATACAATCTGGACATAAGACATAGCAAAGGAAAAGATAATGTCTTGGCAGATGCCTTGTCCGGAGGTCCCTAAAATTTTTTCAGAATTTGATATTACAACTTTATGTAATATAGACACTGAAGGCCGCAAGGCAGAACATTATAAATAAAAAGTGTAACATTTGCATGTGTAAACTTGTATGTAAAATTATCACAAAATGGTTAAAAAGGTAAGTAAGTCCAGATTTTGGAAAATTTCATTTCATTCAAATTTTCTTTTTAAGGGGGAGGATGTTAATATGGCCTCCATTTTTCTGATTAAACTCTCAAAAGTAATTATTTTCTCAATTTTATTTGAGAAAAGATTTCTCACAGGAAAGCATTTGTTTACTATAAAAGAGAGAAAGGGGACTACCCTATTTTGGTTTGCTAGGTGCACTGTTTAGAATTGGCACGAAAAAATATACCCCACCCAATAAGGGAAGTGGGGATTCCCCAAGTAATGCTAAACTTAGAACCTTTTTTTTTTTTTTGATATCAAAACATTGTAAGATCATGTAATATCCCACACAGAGTTATCATATTGAAAGTGATGTGCATGCAGGTTCTTTTATGCATTATAATGATGAATGATTATTGTTAGAAAGCGGGGGAATCTATCTGGTGAGTAGTTAAATACTATCACATCACTGGAAGGACTCTCCGCCAGCATCCACTACTAACCAGCTATAAGATAGCTGTTTTACTCTGCATTAATGAGCCTACAATGTAAAGTACCTAGTGCCAGGATATATAATTCCATGTGATCAGAGTGTTGTAATTATTCTACTGTCGTAAAAAGTGCTGGGAATCAAAATAGGATTACACCAAATTGTGACAGATAGAATCGTGGTGATTATCTTGGCATGATATACTGGGGATTATGTCGTCGAGGGACTTTAATTTAAAACCCTTGTCGTCTTGACTGCTGGACAAGATACCTTCATGACTGAGAAGATTCCCTTGGAATATAATACCTGAGGAGTTTTGTATGCACTTGTGCGCTGCATTTTGAAGTCTTCGCTGTGAGGACATATCATCGTTGACCTGCAACGCTTTCTTTTGGACCATTATTGGACATTCTTGAGGACCTAGTTCGTTATATAAATGTGTGAATTGTGTGATTTTGATTTAATGTACTTTTGTTTTGGACATAACCACTTCTTGAACCAAATCGAGTAAAGATCATTAAAACTGTTTATTATATAGAATTTATTAATCATTTGTGCACAAGGCCATTTATTTGTGTTTGAAAGGTATTTCTGACCTTGACGTCTAACGAGACGTCATAACAGCGTACACTCCTTACCTGAAGTTCTCGCAAGCAGGCGTAGTAAGAAGCTTGGTGCTCACTTAGTAACCATCCTTCAACAACATCAAGACTCAAGAAACCGTGGTTATGCGGTTTCAAGATTATCAGTGATTAAGAAGGCTGGGGTTGTGGTCTAGTGTATAGTAGGTCATAGACATTTTACATAAGCGCCTCTAATCATAATACCCTTGAAAAGCAAGTACTTCATTTTTAAGTGTTTAACTTACTCAAACTAATCCACAGGTGCATGACAAGTATATATTAGGTGACACCAGCATTTTGGCCTTTATAGAGGCCATTTAATGTGTATATACACGGTGTTCCATTGTTTTGGTGGCCAGTTTGAAATATGACCCCCTCCTAGAGGTCAGTTAAGCATGCCAAAAGGTGTTCAACCATTCCTTGGTGTGTTTTGTGCGACTAAGTAGTGCCACATAGTGCCTGAATTCACTGGCTCAAAAATAAGACTATATGTCAAAAATGGGCATTAAGTGAATATTTGGCCGCCATTTTGAAAGCGCCTCACGTCTTTACCCAGATGGAGATTTTTCGACACCTGATTTTGATAGCTATATGTATAATGTTTTCCAAAATAGTGGTCTCCAAAAATCCCTGGGGGGGGGGGGGGGTTGCGGGTTTCGTTATGGGCTCATGACCTATATGCCATTTTCATATTATGTGAGTGCTTTCCCTAACCAGTGAAAGGTGATGTGATTTGCATATTTTCATTAAACAAGGTGCATTTCGTTGCTCATGTATGTGATTATAAATTTCAATCATTTTTTTTTACCCCAGAGATAATTCTCAGCTAATACTCCCCGATGGGCATATTTTGATGGACAACATTACTCGGTGTAAAAATCAGGCTTTCATTTTTTAGTACACCTGAAATCTCACGTTGCCCCCTTTAAAGGCTTTCTTGTATTCTCCTGTTACAACTTACAATGTGCATTTTAATAATTATACCAGCAAGGTTTGGTCGGATTTGTACCAAGTGCTACCAATTTCTATCTAAATCAGTTCTTTTAACAACATGTTTGTGGTCAGGTTAAACAATATACAAAAGGCAGACTGTTATATTTTTACTGGTATGTGGGCAATATTGGCATTACAAGCCCCATACTTTCCTTTGCAGATGCTAGAAATAATATTTGTAATTTATGTATTAACATATATTTGAAGCTGGTGATCAGCAGGGTTGGCTTTAATGCCGGCAAAACTGTTTTTGCCAGAACGGTTTTAAAACCTGGTTTAAAACCGTCATAACCTTGGGTTTCGAACCGCCAAACCTATGATGCCCTGCAGGTCCGTCATGGCAAAATCATTTTAGTGTACGTCTACTAAATTAAGTCCCTCTTAAACTTAAGATAGTCAAACAGACTACCTGCCCATTATTTTATTTGTTTCATACCAGAAAGCACACAAAAAGAGGATAACAACTTGGAAAAACTAGATTTCGCCGGTTGTTCTCCTCGGCTTTTCGCGCTCGCTAATCCTTCCAAAGAATATAAGCTGTGGGACGATCCATGACCTTTGACCCGGGCACGCCGACCTATTCGATCTCATCAACATATGAGGGAATCGCATGTGCACCTATGACAAAAGTTTTGGTTCCAATTACTTTCAATTTCAATTTAGATCAATTTTTAAATTTTTAGCCCATTTTTCAACTTGACCTCGCAATGTACCTTTGACACTTCTCAACATGAACCTTTGTTGACTCATCACCATATGAAGGGATCCCATTGTGCACCTAATGAAGACGTTTTGGTTCCAATTGAAGTTCCAACTTTTTCATTGAGGTCAATTTAAAAAAAAAACTTAACATTTTTGACACACACACAACCTACCGACAAGAGGTTACATTGTGGGAATACCTACCCCCACAAGTTTGTGTGTTTTTGTGTATAAATCGGTACATTCCATCATTATGGGGGTATTTTTGTAGGTATACTTCCATACACTGTGGGGATTTTATTTTGGTATAAGTTTTTTTTACACCCTCCACATAATACAAAATCATTTGTAACGCTGTGGGCACCCATAGCTTAAGACCCTATACCTACCCCCCCTAGAAGCCAAAAAACAGCATTTGGCAGAGTTTCAGTGTGGGCGTACTCCCATATGAAACAAAAAGCCCCACACTGTTAGCTTTGTCCCTGTAATTTTACTCCCACATGTAACCCTGTAAGAACATCCATACAAACACACACACACACAATACAATACACACGCACCAACGGATTGCTAAGTGTTTTTCCTGCACGCCTATTGCTGGCGGCCCACAAAAAATAATGGAAAAGTGCACATTTAACAATTTTTTTCAAAACTTGCAAAGTCTGCACAGAACTCAAATACCAACTGTGGCTTTACAATTTAACTTCAATCTAAATGTTGAGTACTTGCTCTTGGCTTCCTTTTTGGGCCTCCCACCTATAGCTGACAGGACCAGCAGCAATCCTTGTGCGTGGTATGTGTGGATGTTTGTGTGGATGTGTGTGTCACAATGTTAAGTTTTTTTAATTTACCTCAATGACAAGTTTAACTTCAATGGGACCAAACTTCTGTCATCGGTGCACAATGGGACCCTCATTTGTTTTTTGATGAGGTCAAAGGTGACATGTTGAAAGGTCAAAGGTCCATGTGAGGTCAGTTTAAAAAGGGCTAAAATTTAAAGTTCATCTAAATTGAAAACTTGAAGTTCAATTGGAACCAAACTTTTGTCTATGGTGCACCATGCGATTCCCTCATATGTGAATGAGATCAAAGGTCACTGCAGGGTCCAGGTCCATGGGCGGCCCACACTTATATTCTTTGAATTAGCGAGCGCGAAAGCCGAGAACCGCGAATTCAGTTTTTCAAATGTTTTCATATTTAAATTACTATGAGTTTTTGAAATTTATTTATGCCTGCAGATCAATTTTAAGCTATATGTTGATTTCCAGTCCATTTTCATATTTTCACTAAGGTTAATCATTGAAATTAAAGGTTACATTTCTGAATCCCAATCCCGAATCCCAGCACATTCATTTTTCTTTATGAGTCACAAATATCCCAAGAAAGGTTATTTTCCAAAATTTCAGTATGATTCTGTCTGGCGGTGCTTTTTTGATGTATGAGCGAAAATTGTTCAAAATACGCTCCCCGTAGACCCCGTGTGTTTGTTGTAATTTTGTCCCGTTTACGGACAGAAAATACACTTTTGAATTTCTTCTAGAGTAGCCAATATGCATGTACGATTTTGGCACACTACTATACTCACGCCATCCAACAGTTAGATGATGTTAAAATCTCAACTTGTTGAGGTAAGTCGGGGGACGAGCCGGTGGATCACAAAATGCCCCCCCCCCCTTTAAGTAATGGTGCTAGATCAAACTTATGTTTACATGTTCATATGTAATTAAAAACCATAAATTTGTGTTTCCTCTACTTCAACTTTCACCACTTTAGTAGCTGGAATTGTTATCTGAACTTCTACGAGTTAAATACATTTGCAAACCAACAATTAAAATTTTTTTGAAAATTTCCAAAGCATTTTTTTTGAACAAATTAGGTGTTTGCCAGTTTTTTTTTGCCAAAATGGTGGCTAACCTTGCGGTTCTTTTACACCGGTTTAAACCAGGTTTAAACCGGCGTTTTAAACCGCCTGGTTTTTACGGCCAACCCTGGTGAGAAGAAGCACAAAAACTCTCTCTAAATTTGCTCAAAATTGATGAGCAAAAACCCATATTTACACATGTCTGGAATTTGAAAGAGACTTTTTTTGCTCCAGGGTTCACATTAGGGGACTTGTGCCATCCATAGACACACTTTCCAGAGGTGGGGGCACGTTGGTCTAGATAGGTAAAAATTTGACATCTATGTGGACACGAAAAATAGCCACTTAAAACTACGCAATAAAACGCATAAAAGAGACATTTGAACATTTTGAAAAACGTGGACTTCTTTAACAAAATGGTTAAGGCTGACTTAGAGATTTCCCGATGAGGGCGCAATTCATTTTTCAAACAATTGTTTTTTTTTGCAGATGCATAATGCTTAAAGTCAGTAGTTACGTGTGAAATAACTAACGCTCAAATCGAAGTCCATATTGAAATCACAAATTTGTCATAAAATTCCGGATACGGAATTTTGTTATACACGGTATATCCTATGCACTGTTATCTGTGCATAAAAGTTTACTTACAAAGGAAACGAAAAATCGATTCATCTCTAACTTGGGAATTGAGAATTTAGGGGACTATGTTCTAGCGACTTTTTTTAATTAATACACAAAAAAAAATTATATTTTTGAAATCTCTGAGTCAGCCTTTAAACCTTTGGGGGCAAAAAAAGCATAAAAACCCGAACTTTTTGCTCACTCCTGTTGTAAAAACCTATTTGAGGCCTTCTTGACCTCTTTTTAGGGGTGTCTTCCCCCGGTCCATTTACAGACAGAAAACAAACATGCAAAGTTTTTACAGGGTATAACCGAATGGACATAAGCTTATGGATTACTAAGGGCTAACGGGTCAGATAATATAAAAATCTTGACTTTAGTACCGTAAGTCGGGGAATCGAGGTTGGGGATCAAGAAATGCCCTTTAAATATCAAATTCAAATGAGTGTTCAAGAGAAGATTTCATTAGCTTCCCACAATGCATTGCTTCCAATGGAGGTTTTTGTACAGCTACTGATGTGAATCGTTAGAGATGAAACATGGGTAAATTGACAGTACTGATCACAAACTTGCATTTTAAGAATATTTCATCCCTAACGATTCATATGACTACCTGTACAAAAAACTTCCATTGGAAGCAATGCATTGTGGGAAACTACTGATATCTTCTCTTGTTCAAGTTAGTGGTTTCACAATTTCATTTGCTGTCTGTCCAGCAATAAATTTACCATCCCATCATAACCAGGGTTTTAATTCTGATTGAATACATCTTCCATTACCAGATACGTGTCGTTGACGGAAAGCCAGGTCAATTGAAATGTGAATTGACCGTTGAAGAAGAACACTGCAATAGTCAAGGAACCCTTCATGGAGGTATGGCAGCTACATTAGTGGACAATATCACAACTTTGGCAATTATGACTTCATTAGAAGATGGAACATTTGAAATCCCAGGTGTTAGTGTAGATCTTAATATGAGGTAAGACTTCAAAACAGGAAATTAAATGTATTCATGGCCTAAAGATTGTGTTGCCTATTTCATTGACCATGCAACCCTTGCCAAACTTTAGACAAATGATCACTTGCAAAAGGATTGAATTTGGGAAAACAGGGCAGTTTTGCAAGAAAATTGGCAAAATAAGCCCAGGTTGCACAATTTGGGTACTCTTCATGTAGGCCTAATTACATCAGATTACAAGGTTCAAGAGCAACCAATCCACAGCTGTTTGACACCGTGCAAATTGTCTCTTTTATTTTTAGAACAATTTTAAGCAGTGGCAACACAATTTTGACAACTGGTATAAGTAGGGACATGCAAAAGCTATTACCTCTGCAAAAATCAGAAAAATCCAAAGTGGGAATCTTGCCATATAGGCCTACAAAAGTCACGGTTTCTATGTTATAGCACCCTCTATATGTCCATTTTCCATAGAAAGACGTGTAAAACTAGATTTTTAAGAAAAATCACATTTGCCCACAATGAAATTTTGCAAAATTTACACAGGTTGTAGTCAGTGGAATAAATAATCAAAATCAGTTGTCAAAAGTGTGTCGCTGTTGATATATTTTGTTTTATTTTTGTTTTGTCATAATAAATGAGACTTTCAAACAGCTGTGAATCAGTCCTTACTAGTGGATCTGGGAGCCGACAACACAAGAGGCAGACAACATTCCAAGTCTCACTAACTCCTGGGCTTATATCATTTTCTTTTTTATCCAGCTACCTGAAAGCTGCTCCTCTAGGTCAAACAGTGACGATAACAGCTGAGATCCTCAAGAAAGGCAGGACACTGGTATTCACCAAAGCAACATTGTTGAACAAAGAAGGAGACATCCTCGCCTTAGGACATCATGTGAAACATATAGGCAAACCAAACAAATAATAATGAACAGCAAAGTGTACTAACAACATGACTTAACCCCTGAGGTCTACTGGCTGATTTGATTGGTTACACATTGGGCTATATGATGTATTTAGCCAATCAGAGACATTGTAAGAAGAAGCTTAAAGGTTTGTACAGATATATAGATGGCCTATTTTGATTGGTTACTCATAGGTTATATCATGTTATATCTTGTAAATACCCAATCAGGGATACTATAATAAGTTAGTAGACCTCATGGTTAACATTAACTCTGACAAGTTCAGTCAGCCAAAGTATCATAGCTTATCTAGGTTATAAATATTACATAATCCAAGGTTGTGTGTTGCATACAGGCCTGTACACAGGGGGGATGGACCCCAAAAATTCCACAAAAGGGGCAAAAGGTCCACTTTTTGCTTGATTTTTTGATAAAAAGGTCCAAAATTCTACTTTTGGTGATAAAATGTTCAAAAAGTCCAAAAGAGGACCATTTTAGGGGGTTAGGTCCACTTTTACCAAAAAAGGTCCACTTTTCCGAAAAAAGGTCCACTTTTCCGAAAAAAGGTCCACTTTTCCGAAAAAAGGTCCACTTTTTCAAAGTCCCGCACCACTCTGGGCCCGTACTGCCCTGGTTGCATAACACAATGCCTTTGTACTAAGCCACAACTAACTATGATTTATCAGCGAAAAGCAAATCTTGAGTGGTCATCTTATCTATAAATCTTTTATTATTTGCAGTGGATTTTCAAAGACATATTATACCTAGATCCTAAAAGCCCAAAAAGGGGACAGTAATAGAGTTTATTCCCCAGCTGTGATTGTGGTCATTTTGCACAGGTGTCAAGCTCTGCACGGGGCTTTGCATTGTAAAACATCTTATCATTTATATATATCATAGTTTTTTCATGAAAAACAAATGTTCTATTATTTCCTTGTAAATTGAGAAATATTTAGATTACAAAATGTTCTTTTAAAATGACAGCTATTGCTATTTGTAAAATTATAATGGAATGGAAATTCATGCTCATGTTTAAAAAATACCATCAGTATTAAATGTGTTGTTCTCATTGCAAATCTCTCTGTAATCTGCCAATTATTTGACAATTTGACTGTTGGACCACAAAGCTGCAGAGCCAGGTTCATTTTTTGGTGGTGGTGGTGGTGGTGGTGAGGGGGTCACATTGGCACAGGGACTTCCAGCACCTCACACCACTGTGATCTCAGATTTGAACCTCTCTGTTGAGCCTACGATTTAAAGTGACAGGAGGATATGTTGTGAGGATACAAATTCTCTCAAATTGCACTGGATCGCTTGCAGACCACCTACCAGAACGTTTTCAAAGGTTATTGGACAAACAAGTACAAAAGAAAACCGCCAAACCTTGTTTTGAACTTGCCTGGCTGACTACCGTAATTGTCCTCATAGAACAACGTGCTTGAGTGTCTGTCGTGCACGACAGAAATACTAAATCATCATCTTTAAATAAAGACGGTGTATCGGCTTATTCATTTCAGGTGTGATCTAATACATGGAAAGCATCCAATATGCAAAAAACCCGGGTTCGAAAAAAATTGGGGACGCTTTCTGGAAATCTCCTATGTCTCTTTAATTGAATGAGGTTCAAGTCCTAATTGGGCTTTGCAGGTTTTCTCTGAGTACTCTAGTTTCCTCCTGTATCTAAAAACTTACCTTTTTCCCTATATGTATGGATGTCACTGATTCAGGTACTTTGATTTGGGTGTATAAAATAAGAGGGGGCCTAGCTGTTATGCTCTTTCTATAATACCAAATTGAGACCAGTATGCCTCTTATGGATATCAAAATGACATTACAATGTCACATGAGCACAGCAAAATTGCAAAATTAAAGAAAATAATATGAACATGTTTTAAACTTGGATTTGATTTATGGAAGAGTGACATGATATATTGGGAATGTTGTATCTAATTTGAGATCTCTAGAAAGAAAATATTCTTAAGCTATCCTGTGGGACTAAATTTGTAAGATTGGATTCTTTTAATTAATGGAAATCCTCCATGTGTTTTACACTAGCACACACACAAATGGGGTAGACAAAGGTTAGTTTATTTCAATTTATTGTGTTCTTTAGTAGACAATCACAGATCCTGGTATTATGTGTATGTTTA
The DNA here is from genome assembly GCA_023653785.1 of Ophioderma brevispina. Lineage (NCBI taxonomy): Eukaryota > Metazoa > Echinodermata > Ophiuroidea > Amphilepidida > Ophiodermatidae > Ophioderma > Ophioderma brevispina. Next base: position 45,917 of record JAMKCH010084816.1, read on the forward strand.
TTTTGGCATGGGGAAATTGATGCTCAAAGGTTATTTAGGTCATAGGGAAGTCAAATAAACAATCTATGAGATATTTCATGTACCAGATCATACTATTCGGTTCCAGTCAATCCAAAAAATGCTATACAGACAAACAGAATGCAATGGATTTTAAACCACATAGGAAATTGTCAATTGAATGGTGTTCATAGAGCATTAGACCGGGAGATACCAGAAATTTAATCCTGATGTTGGCACAGGTGTTTGTTTGATATTGTATAGGCCATTACTTGGGTCATCTGAAAAACCAAAGTCTTTAAGGGTCGCGAGCGGTGGAACTGACGTCAGAGGTCAATGACCTCTAAATTTGCAGTTCTTCACCAAATAGTATTATTGCGCTACGACACATATAAAGAGATAAAAACCATCAAAATTGCGGTATCATTTTAAAGAGAAATAAATTATCTATTCGATGATATCAAATTTGCTTGCACTTTTTAAATTTACAGAGCAGTAGCTATTTATAGGCCAAAAAGTGAGGATTTTATTTTGTTCAACTTTTTTATATTTTTTGCATTACTGGCTGAATATAAAGAAAATTTGTCCATGAAGCTATCAATATTTTCCTCATATTTTCCCAAAATTTGACTCTATATATATGTTACTTACAACTGAGAAGAAAAAGTGTTTCCCCTCATAGTTTTTGCCTTTTCGTAGTAATGGTCTTTTAAGTTGACCAACTCAATTTTTTTCCCGTTTATTTTAACCAATTTTGCTATAAATGTTTAGGCTGGTTACTATGACAACAATAATTGATAGGTATATGCACCCTTCGAAACAAAGTTGTAAATCGGGTCCGTCAGGTGAATATGGAAAATGCGTACGTTCATTATTGAATAAAATGGTTCTTCAGGCACCCCATAAGAACCTTCGGGGTCTGATAGGACCTCAAAAGGGTTCGTGCAAATGGTTCTAAAAATTCTGTGAAGTACCCTTCGCTTGACCTTAGAAACAAATCCCCTTTGGAGAACCATTAACGGTCTAAAGGTGTCTGGAGACATTCTGGTTTTCATCTCAACATTAAGAGCTCTTTTTGGAGGGCAAATGGTTTTTGTGTATAAACAACTTTAATTAGGGTTTCACTCATATCCCTGGGTGAATGTGCTGAAAAATGAAATTCATTCAACATAATGCAACTAAGATTGCCCATACATTGAGTTAAAAGAAAGGATATCAGACACGTCTTTAGTGGAGGCCTCTCATCAGCAGCGGCGGGCAGAAGAATTGAGCAATTTGTAGATTTATGTTAAAATAAGTGACATTTGGCCTCTGTAGTTAACACCCTAAACAAAATTCGGAATGTGCCCAAAATGATTGCAATTTTGCAGTACTGTCTGTTCAATTTAACTTAGATGTCCGGTTTTAATATTTTAATATTTTTCCAAAATATACGGTTTTAGAAAAATCATAAAGTTGTTATCATCATCGGACTTAACAAGATATTAAGTTCCACTTGAAAAAATTCTTTGGATTTTTATTCATTTACACCAATTCTTATTGGCAAATGGAAAAATTATCAAATCAAATTTATTTAGTCTCAACATCCAATTACAATCAATATTTTAGCAATATGGAACATTGTGGATATCATGGTTGTTTGTATTGCAAAAGCAAAATGCGGATTTGACCCTGATGAACAATTCGGCATTATTCATGCATTTCTAAGTGGCGGACAATATGTTTGTGAATCATGTCCCCCGACGACAACTTTTACTATGGAACCCTCCACAAAACGTAATTACTAATGGTACCAAACCTTTTGTCGTTATTTTCAAAACGAGGGTGAAATGCACAGATTTCAATAGTTGTATGATAGCGAAGAAATGCGAGTTTCTTGATGGTGGTTTTGTAAATGAGAATATACTAGGCAGTATTATCTTGAGGTTGTGAAACCTGTAATACTTAACTATGGTTTCTCGTGCAGATATGATCAACAAAGGGTCCTTGTCATCCTATCATTCACACTTTGACGATATAGCAGACCTTGTCATGGCTAGATATACAGTGCGATTTCCTTGTGAACATACATCACCTATTGCATTCCCGGCAGAAACCGGGAAATACCCACTGTTTTGAAGGACGCTGATAACGAACACTTGTGGAATTTTAAAGGCCTATTTGCCCTGCCACCACTAATCCTGAAAAACTCAATCATGTTCCTGAGGACACTCGTTCTAGATCATGATGCTCAGAGACGCATCATAGCTTTCGCACTGTTGCGTACTGAACGGCACAGGAGCATGCTCGTTCCAATGAAACAAATGATGACAAACTGGTCTATTGCACCCTCAATCAGTACAATTGCATCTGCTCTCTTTACTTTTGAAGACACGGAGCTGAATGTGTGAGGAATTTCGGCTGACGAAAAGAAAATATGCAATGCTTGAAAAGCCATCAAGCATAGAAAGTGAACAACTTGTCACGATTCAGTCAGACCTTTGAGAGCTTGAGGAGAGGACACTCTTCCGACGAGAAAAGACCATCAAAAAGCTGATGTTACAGTGATGTATATATCTGATAGATGCGATGGCTTTTCTGGGTCCAGAACCTTATTCCCCATTGCCCTTCACTATGGCGTGTTGCTAAATGAGTATTGGAACGAACCACTCTACTGACTTTGCCTATTCAGTACAAATCATATCGACGGCGTTTGATGCCCTCCAATTATGCAGATATGTGAAAGGCACCCGGACCGGAAGACCACAGTGATCGCTGGTGCAGGGGCAAAAGATTGCCTTAGATTTCCACCGTGTAGTTTGATTGTGTCTTTAAGACACTTTCCTTCCCGGTTTTCTCTTGGTATGGAATGCAAGCGGATGGTATTTTCAACACTAGCAATTCACACTTTATTACCTACACCTCTGACGAAGTCTGCTATATCTACAGTTTGAACAGATTTGTTCATGGCCATACTTGAGAGGTGACCATCATGAAGTGGTCACGCACACCCTGTTCCATGTGAAACTCTTTTACTGAAATGCCCAACAGCCACCAGTAATATGTCTTCATACGGCTGCTGCAGCACCAGCTTATTGCAGAATTTGTATGGATGTAGGAAAATCATCGGTTAACACCAGATGTACTATTGACATCTCGTCTGTGGCAAACAAGTATTTTATGCTGCATTGCCCGGATAACACGTATGCATCCGAATGGCTTAGACCACACTTTGTAAAAACATGGGCAATATTGATCAGCATTCAGTGATTCAAGTTGGGAGAGAGGCTCTAACTGTTGACAAAGATTTGTCTGATAACACTTGAAAACTTTCTCTGCTCGATGTATGGACATTCTAAGTTGCATGATGTGAATGATGCTAAATCTATGTCATTTAAATTATGCACCCATGGATATAAGTCAAATCCTACTCTTAACCATCAAATCATCCGATCCATCCTGTTTCAACGTACACCCAAGATGTTGATCTTCACGTAAGGATGACTTCATTTCTCCTGACGAAGGAGGGAAGATGAGGAAATTTGGCAGTACATATGGAAAAGATCCCAGTCCTTCCATTTTGGGATGCGGCATGATATTTTAAGTAACAGAAGTAGGCAACTGTAGTAGCATTGATGTCCAGAGAGTGTTGTGAATCAATCCCACAAGGGCGGTGTGCAATTGTGCCTGTAATTACAACATGTTAGTTTCTTAGGGAAAAAGTGTTCCAAACGTTTAAGACCTCACAAGACATTATTCAATGATCATGCTAAAAATCCTAAGTACAAACGCTTTGTGGGCTAAAATAAGCATAGGTCAGGGTTATTATGTGTTAAAAATAGGATATTTCCGTGGATCGCATGACCCTATTAGGTGAAATTTCCAAAAACGCCGGCAGTCGCGCATTGTGGGATATGGACTCGATACACCATCTGGGTTGTCGGTCTTATCATAATGGTGAATATTGCATGTCTGGTTTAACCCGGGGCCTGACATAGAGAAGTGGTTAACCCATAAGAACCCACAATGTCGTCCCCTCCATCATTTTTCTCAGACCACCCAACAAGACCCCCAGTTGGAAACATATTCATTTCTTAAAGGTCTCTTTTGGGGAATGGTTTGCCTCTTGAAACTAAATTATAGCCGGATTTTAGTTCCAAAACCTAAAATTCCTCCAACTTTTCATTTCCTAAAGGCCTACTTTGAGGGACAAAATTAGTTTTCCAAGTTCCCAATTCGGAAGTCGGGCGCAAATATTCCTACCAAGAAAAAGGTGATTGCCCTTAATGGTTATTGAATAAAACCAGAATGTCTTCAGACAACTTTAATGCCTTTCTGGCCTTTATAGAACCGTTTAATGGTTCTTCAAAGGTTGGGTTAATTTTTTGGCCCATTCGAGAGAAAGAGAGGCATACTTCATAGAGCTTTCTTCTTCTTCCAACTTTAGAACCATTTGCAGACCCGTTTAAAGTCCTACAGACCCCCGAAAGGTTCTGGTGGGTGCCTGAAGAATCATTTATTCCATTTATGACCTTTATCCATATTCACCTGAAGACAGATTTACAACTTTTTTCGAAGGTCATATAACGATCATTAATTTATTGGTTGTCAGAGAAACACGCCAACATTAGCAAAATTGGTTACAATAATAACTGAATTGAGTGTGGTCAACATTAAATACCATACGCCAAAACTATAAAAGAGAACACTTTTCTTCTCAGGTATATGTAGCACATATATAGAGGCAAATATTGGGAAAATAGAAGGAAAATATTGATAGCTTCATGGACAAAGTTTTCATTTATATTCAGCAGTAAGGCACAAAATAGCAAAACATTGAAAAAATCATCACTTTTTTGGCATATACTAGCTACTGCTTTAATTAACTAGCAAAGTTGATCTCATCGAATAGATAATTTTATTCTCTTTAAAATGATACCCAATTTGTTATGTTTAAAAACTCTTGATATTTTCTCATTAGCACGAAGAATAGCTATATTGGTGAAGAACATGCAAATTAGAGGTCATGCCTGCTGACGTCACGTTCAACCGCTCGCGACACTTAAGACTTTGTTTTTCAGATGGTCCAAGTAATGGCCTATAAAATATCATAAACAAGACACCTTGTCAAAAATCAGGATTAAATTGCTAGGTATCTCCCGGTTTTATAGATGTAAGCCACTCAGACCGGATAAATAATCTATGTAGGCAGGCTATTTGATTGATTGCTCAGAGGTTATCGTGTAATGCCCACTTATAGATAATATAAGCAAGGTTGTGGTCCTCAAGAGGTTGGTTGACACAAGTTGAATATTAGAATAAGCTGCAAGGGAGAATGGGGAACTCAGTGTTTTGAGGGTGTGGTTAAAGATCACATGAGGTGATTGAGGTCAAGTAACAAAGTGTAATGACATTTGTGGAGGTTGGATATTGTAAGAAAAGTGGTAAAGGTGAATGGTGATGGTTAGGTAGTCATAAGACCTATTGCACTCTAAGCACTGAAAGGCTCACATTCTCAAAATGTAAATTTCGTGACTTTTGATATGTGACTTGTAATAAAGCACTTGTAGTTTGTGGAAGTGTTCCTAAATTATACTTTTGGACAGTGGCGTAACGGGCCTGCCCGCTCTGAGGGGGCAAATTTCCCAGTCTTGGGAAATTTTCCCTCTCAGAGGGTCAAAAGGCCAATTTTTCCCGGTCAGAGGGCTAAAAAACGGCTGATTTAGCTTTTTTTTTTTTTTTTTTTTCTCTATCTCAAAGTGCCATATGTCTGCATGGCCTCGGAGGTCTGAAGGATTTTGATGCTCTAGCATTTGACTTGAAGATATCCCATTTGTATGTATTCAAGTTTTGTTTCAAAATATTGGTGCTGCTTTATTTTAGAATTGGGAAGAGTACAAATTATTATGCTACCATAGTACACCTTTTAATCCACATTTGTGAAGGAAATGTTTAGAGTGTATGTATTTTATCTAATACAGCAAATAAGCTCAGGGATATCTTGGCAAAATGTGTCCAAAAACAGATGGTTTGAATTTTTTGTGTATAAATAAAATTTGGAAGTTTAAACAGGTCTGTAATGTGTATTAATGAGTCTAACTTCTACAATGAAAAGGTATGTTGCAACATGAACTCCAAATCAAAAAGTCAGGAAGAACTGCAATATTAATGATTAAAGGCTGATTCAGAGATTTCGAAATATAATTTTTTGGTGTGGTAATTAAAATTAGTCATATCTAGAACTAAAGGTAAAATGCTTAATTCCAAAGGTTGAGATGAATCGGATTTTTCTTTTTCATGCAGTAAATATTTATGCACAGTATAACAGTGCCATAGGATACCGTGTATAACAAAATTTCTGGATCCGGAATTTTATAACAAAGTTATGATTTTCTATATGAAAGACTTCGATTTGAGCTTAGTTATTTCACACAGTGATTAGTATATGGACAAGCATTAAGTATATGCAAAAAACATGATTTGTTTGGAAATTGAGTGTGCCCTCATCGGGAAATCTCTGAGTCAGCCTTTAAGTTTGCCATTTTAGTATTAAGGAAAAAAAGTATAAACTCAAGGTGGAGGTTGCATTGAATTGGGTGAAGTGGAAGGAGGGAGTAAGGGCGGTTGCTGCGAGTGTGAGGTGAATCTAGCCACCCTTGTTCGCGTGGACAAAACCGGATTTAAAACTTTGGATTTACTACTACATTAACATTACCTAACCACTATTATTTTGTCCTTGCTAGCACCCAGAGAAACAAATATATTATTCAATTACATTTGAAACCATATAAAATGATATTCTACATGTTCAGAAAAAAATGTAACAAAATACAAGTTTTTCAGCAAAGCATTTTGTCCATATTTTGTCCATTTGGCACATTGCCAAAATCAGTCCCTGTACAAAGTCTATGGGAAATTGAAACCATAAAATTTGAAATATCTCAAAAATGCATTTTGAAAAAAATTGCAAATTGGCATGTATGTTTCTGTTACCCACATCTCATTAAAATTTCAAGAAAATCTATCAAGGACACCATATGGAATTATCCAACCTTAACCCTGGTGCTGGTGAGTGTTGATATCATTTTTCTTTCAAGTAGTTAGATATTAGCTGGCCCAATATTCCATGTCAACATTCGAGATGTGCACCGCAGCACGTCATGGATTTTTTTTGCTTTAAGTGTGGTAGTAGACATTGATGAGATATGAAAAATACTGAAAACTTTTCCATTCAGGATTTGCGTCATAGTCCATTTCGTTTTCCCGCTAGAGCAATTGGAAATTTAGGGGGGGTCACCATCAAAAGTGCCGCCCAATGTGAAAGACTATGTTGAGAGGGTCACAGATTAGTAATGGAGCCCTCCACAACTTTGAAAATCACTATCTATGGGTGATATTTAGTGTAGAATTCAAATCTGGCATCATGAAGGTTCATAGCCTGTTTACTTTTAGAGTTAATGCGGCCTAAATATGCGCCTTGTTCATTCGGGGCAAGTCTGGGGGGTCATAACTCCAAAAGTAAGGACATTTTTACTGTCCATCTTTTGGTCAATCAGAGTTAATAGAGAAAATTTAACCAATACAATTATGAACCCATTAGAAAAGTAATAAGTGAGGTACAGCCCTTGAAAATGCAATTGTACTTTTTTGACACATTTTCCCCCTTGAAAAACCAATGTTGAAATTCGACACCACCACCCTTCTACTTAAGATATGTTGAAGATATATCATAAACAACTTTCCTTGAAAGAACTGGCTTGGTGTCTTTATTTTTTCACAGCAAAAAATCCACTCAAAGTTACCACACAAAGGCGATATAGTTGACCCAGAGGTCATTGTACATGCACAGTGTATATCACATATACATTCTATGGGGGAATCTAGCAAAAATGTCTTGTGCTGAAACAATGAAGACATCAAATTACACCAAGCTGTTCTTTCAAGAATAGTTCTTGATGATGTATCTTCAAAAATTGAAGTAGAGGGGGTGATGTCATAGGTCAACATTGATTTGCAGGGGGCCAATTTATGTCAAATCGCAAAATTATGATTTTTCCAATAGGCTGTAACTCACTATTACTTACGACTGTACTTATTATTGTACTGCTAGAAGGTCCTGCAGTTGGATTGGATTAACAAGCACCATTGACATTAAAATTATTGTTACTTTCGGAGTTCTGACCCCCCCAACTGGTCCCAGATGAAAGATATTGCATTTTACACCCGGAAAACTTAAAAGTAAAGGATGCTCTCACATTTGTGATGCCAATTGAATTCTACACCACAAAAAATTCCCCAGGATAGTGATTTGCAAACGTTGGGGAGGGTTCCATTACAAAGTTTATGGCCCTTCAAAATTGTCTTTCGGCCATCACCGATTTTTGATGGTGACTCCCCTAACTTTCTGAATGCTCCTGTGGGAAAACGAAAGGTGGTATGAAGCTCAAATTTCAGGATTTTTTTTAAAAAAGACTAAATTAAAATGGCACATCAAAAAAAAAAAAAATTCCATGACATGTGCGGTGCACATCTCGAGGGTTGCATGGATAGCCCAGCTGCATAACAATGTTGGAATCTCTTGGTCACCTGGTGTTTAACCACCACTATACCATTATTATGGCTGCCGTTGGTTTATTTTATACATAAAACTTGTGTGCTGGGATACTCTGGAGGAAACTATGTTCTAAGATTTTTAAATTGTTTGCCATGGAAACTGGGAGCCAGCCAATAAGCACTTTTACTGAAAATGAGAAATGTCGTGTACCATGGCCATCGCAGTTTGTGAATGGGTAAAAAGGTCACATGGGGTCATCAGAGGTCAGTCTGTGTACACCCCTTATGATTCTTGGCAGTGGTTCTTTCTGACACAAAGGATGATGTTAATTGAGGCAATGGATAAAAGAGTATGAGTCCAATAAGTGTGGGGTTAACAATTACCACACACATTCTACCGAAGAAATCCCCATGTGCAGCAAAAAATACAACAGAATAGTCATGTAGCTACACCAAGCAATTTCATAATTCTGACCATTTGTGGGCCAAATGACCTCTACTGACCCCTAGATGACCTTTAACCCAACTCTGAAGGGGCACTTGCATTCCTCAAGTGTCATAGAAATTCTTCATTTATGTGGATACACCCAACAATTTCATAATTCTGACCATTTTTGGATCATTACTTCTAATGATCCTGATCCCACTTTTGAATGGGCGATTTTTTACCCTAGGACCCAGTGGCGTATCGGGCCTGCCCGCTCTGAGGGGGCAAATTTCCCAGTTATTGGAAAAATTTTCCCTCTCAGGGGGGTCAAAAGGCAATTTTTTCCACCTCCCCCCCACCCCAGGTCAGAGTTTCAGAGGGCTAAAAACGGGCCCGATTGAGCATGATTTTTTCACATTTTTTCCCGGCCAAGTTGTCAGGGGGGTCAACCTGCCCCCTGTCCCCCCCCTGCCTCTGCTAGGACCATTGCATCTTAGTGTCCTGAAATTCATCATATGTGGATATACCCAAGTAATTTTAGGCCATGACCTGTAATGAATTCTGGATGACCTTTGACCCCATTCTTGAAGGTGTAACTTGTGGGGCACTACCAATAGTACAAAAGCTAGCAGATATTTGTTTCCACATTCACACATTTGCATATGGCACTTTGATGAAATGGTCCTTGTAACCCAGGAGCTAGCAGACATTTGTAACACATCTCAAATACAAAAGGTTTGAAGACAGACTGAGAGGGGCCCTAGATTGTGATCAGTGCTGAAAATGGTGCCTTAACAAATGGGGTCTAGACAAAGATTATAGCTAAGAGGAGGTATAGTGTTCTTACCACAATGCAATTCTTCCAATACAATTTTTGCACTGGTCAGTGGCATAACCTACCTTGCAATCGGGTGTGGGCAAAGGTGTGCCGATCTAATTAATTTTCTGAGGGTCAAAAATTTGGGGCCTTCTCCATAGCCTCATGCAATGTCACACCATGTTCCGTTCATTGGGGGCTTGCTGGGGGGCAAGGGTTTTCTAACCCCCCCACCACCACCACCTTTGCAAATGGGGGTGGGCAGAAGGGGTGCCGATCGAGGAATTTTCTGAGGGGCAAAACTTGGGGCCTTCTCCATAGACACTGCACTGTACAAAAGGTCAGTTCATTTGGGGGGCTGGCTGGGGGGGGGGGGGGCAAGGTTCTGAGAAGGGTTCTAACCCCTCCTCCCCCCACCTTTGCAAATGGGGGTGGGCAGAAGGGGTGCCGATCGAGGAATTTTCTGAGGGGAAAATTTTGGGGCCTTCTCCATAGACACTGCACTGTACAAAAGGTCAGTTCATTTGGGGGGTCTGGCAGGGGTGAAAAGGTTAAAATTTTAAAAAACACCCCACCACCACCACCTTTGCAAATGGGGGTGGGCAGAAGGGGTGCCGATCGAGGAATTTTCTGAGGGGCAAAACTTGGGGCCTTCTCCATAGACACTGCACTGTACAAAAGGTCAGTTCATTTGGGGGGCTGGCTGGGGGGGGGGGGGGCAAGGGTTCTGAGAAGGGTTCTAACCCCTCCTCCCCCCACCTTTGCAAATGGGGGTGGGCAGAAGGGGTGCCGATCGAGGAATTTTCTGAGGGGCAAAACTTGGGGCCTTCTCCATAGACACTAGACACTGCACTGTACAAAAGGTCAGTTCATTTGGGGGGCTGGCTGGGGGGGGGGGGGGCAAGGGTTCTGAGCAGGGTTCTACCCCCCCCCTCCTGGTTACGCCACTGACACTTGTTGTCATATGTCACCTGCTGTTAATGACAAAAGGTAAATGGGCGAACATCCAAAGCGTGTCCAATTTAAGTACTTTTTGGTACCTCTAAATTCATGTGGACTAAAGTGGGCAAAATTCTTTTTAAATTGCATTGCAACAGAAACACAATACATATTCTTATTTAGGCTTATCGTTGGACAATGCATGAGGCGAAACTAGAATTTCCGTTCAGTAACACACTACTTTGATTTTATTAATCTTTTTCCTGGAGATGGCCAGCGCACGCAAAACTGCTGAAAAAAAAAACCTTTGCGCTGGCCGAACGCTGCAAACCTCCGTTATTCTAATGACTGCGCCCTTACCATTGAGCTAACAAGCCCGGGTTTTGTTAGAGGAGCGATAAGATATTATATATGGCAAGAAGAGGGTACTTTAGATAGAGAGGCAAAACGTATTAATCTTTAGAATTCATCGTCTCGCATGTTTTGCCTACCACCAAGAAAACGAGTGACCAACCATTAAAGCAATGGCAACCTCCGCTTCTTCCACATACGTGGTGCCGCTTTGCATATACACTAATCGGTAGTGATACAAATTGATGTTGTGTTTAGAGGTGGCCAGGTGTCATAATAGTGTACCTGGACATTTGTCTCAGATACTCTTTTTTCTCATAATGCAATGCGCGCTTTAGTGAAAAGATGTATTCATTGAGGCGGTTTATTTAAATCAAGACACTGACGTGTCATTTCATTCGTTGTGTGGCCATGGGTAGACAAAATTAACACCCAATAGCACCCAACATCCAACAACTGATATTTTGGCGGAGGTTGTATCGAATTGACATTATGTGGGTATACAAGCACCCAAACTAATAATTATTCGGCAATATTCAAAATGTCAGCGCCCAGCACGGAACGACTGGTTTTGAATGGGCTTCACCCCCTTGTATATAGGTGTTAGGTTGTGTGCGCTGGCCATCTCCAGGAAAAGATTAATAAATATTCATCCTTGTCTGCCTGGAGAACTAAGTAGTTTAAATTTCAACACACTACTTTGTCAAAATAAATTATTACTAGTGTTAGGCAAGCAAAGTTCTTGTATTCTGCTGCGTTCGAGAAATGGCGTTGATGCTCTCCGTCTCATCTTAACAAGAGATCACACTCATGTACAAGATCTTTACGTTAAAGGTCCATGGACATGCTTTAAAACATACTTATAATACCACCAAAAAATGGCTTTATTCAACAGTATGTATTGGTATCAATGTAAAATCTGCATGAAGCAGTAATTGAAAAACCGTAGATTGATAAAAATTGGGCATAATATCATGTGTTTCAGACAAGCTTTCAAAGGAAGTCCAAAACGAAAGTGATTATCGCGCTGGCAGCGGACACCGGAAGTGACGTAAGAGTAGCAAAGACGCGTCTCCTGGTCGTCACGCGTGGAACCCCATTACAATAACACGCCGCGTGGCCAGTTTTAGGCATGATACGCTACACAGTTGACTTCTCGCGGTTATGGGTGGTATGTGTTGAATGGCATAATTTTTCTTGATTTGGTGCCTTAAAAATTACGATAATAATAATACGCTGTATTGTTGACGGCTGTTTTTCGTCGTCAAGCAATGTGTCATGAAGAGTAACGCACTGGTCCTGGTGTCGATGTGGTCCTATTGGTTCCGCTGTTATGTACGGCACTGTGCACGTGGGACGGATGTGTGAGGTTAGGCCCACGGTGAGCTTTGGTTACAACTTGCTACTCTGACGTCATTAACGGGTCAAATCCAACTCCGCATCTGAGAACGCGTACGCGAAAACAGCAGAAGGGCCTGTCCGTGGGGTATTTTTGTCCTTGAAATTTAACACACTTTTCCGATGTTTACTTTAAAAATCTGTGTTGCGATTGATCATGATACTGGGATGTCACGAAATGTAAGAATTAGAAAAGTCCTATCACCGTGTCCATGGCCTTTACTTTGTTTGAATGGGGCGTATGTGCGAATCCCTGGGCTACAGCAGCTTCTTCTAATCGATTCAAACACAGTACAGTAGTTCTCAAATTACTAACCAAAGATGCGTACGATGTCTGGTTGCTTTATTGAATTTGGCATGGTTGCTTTCAGGGCCGTACGCAGGATTCCATCTTTTTTTTGGGGGGGGGTTCTGGACTTCGAAAAGTGACCCTTTTTTTTAAAAAGAGACTTTTTTTGTAAAAGTGACCTACCCCATAAATGGTCATTTGGGGACCTTTTGAACATTTAATCACCCCCCCCCCCCCCCCGCGTACAGAACCTGGTTGCTTTATTTAATGGTTCCTTTTAAACAGGTGGGGCAGACCCAGAGATGTTCCATTGTCTGTATCAGTAATCCTGCATCTGCTTCCAGGTATAGCCCCAATTTTGCAGTAAACTTTAGAGCAACTTATTCTGTTTCTCATCTGTTGAGAACCTCACCCAAAGGTCATCACATTTAAAGCTTGGTCAAGCTTATTGGCATGAGTTACAGCCTTACAGGGCGCACATTATATTGTGCACATGAGTCGCACAGGGCCAGTGCCGTTGATCTTATAGGTATTTTGGCTAGCACTCCCATCTTGTGCCAGCGAGTTTGTTCAAAATGAACATACTTTACTCTTAATGTGGGTCTTATACACAGCTGTGGGGCCACCATGTAAATTGTCTCTTTTATTTTTAGAACAAATTTAAGCAGTGGCGACACAATTTTGACAACTGATCAAAGTAGGAACATGCAAGAAAAAAAAAAAAAAAAAAAAACGTAACACGGCATCTGACATGTCAATGCATCTCTGCTATGTTTGTAATTATTATTATGTTAAATACGTGCGCCATTGGCTCTGACATATTTGTGGGAACTTGGGCAGTAATTTGTGTTTTAAACTTGTTTAATTTAAGTAATTTAATAACCATTTTGTGCATTCAACAGACTGTATGCTCATGCGGCTGCACGATATCAAAACATTCATCGGGGCCGCACAACGCATGCGCAAAAGGTCAGGATAGATGTGTTGGTGTTGCCCGGTCGTCTCCGCCCCGTTACTAATCGAAATACGTCCCACCCCCCTGAAGGTTATAAATTGTATGTTATAGCGCCCTCTATATGCCCTTTCTCCATAGAAGTGTAAAACTAGATTTTTAAGAAAAATCATATTTGCCCGCTATGAAATTTCATGAAATTAGCACAGGATATTGTTAATTGACTAAATAATCTATATCAGTTGTCAAAACTGTGTCATAATTATAAATGAGACCTTCAAAAAGCTGTGTATAAGAGAGCACAGTCCAAGGCAACTCCTATAGGTAGCTAGGGTTATCGCAGTGCTCCAGGGATGTTCCAGACCAGGTTACAATAAGCTGGCGTTTGGCTTCACGGTTGTGTAGATGGAAAGCACACAACTCTCTTGGATGGATTTGCATGCAAGTGATTTTCCTCATAAGGAGTGAGTTCATCCAAAGCTTTAGAGAATCCCTGTAAAAAAGTGTGAAGTTTGCATCTTGTGTGCTGATTCCGAGGATATCTTTTGCAGGTACCTGCACTCCTTGGCTGGTCATTGGTAGCAATGAACAGGAGAGGTGTGAGCATGTCCCCCTTTGGGTAATCCTCTCTTTAGTCTATGCCGTCGGCTCTTCTCCCCTAGATGAACAAAGATCATTCTGTTTGCAAGCAATCCTTTGATGAGCTCAGTCAAGTGGATATCCTTGGTGAGTGTACTGAGTTCCAAGATCTTATGGAGTAGGCTTCTGTAATTAACAGTGTCATAAGCTGCTGATATTTTGATGAACACGACTCTAGTTACCAAACCCTTCTCAAACCATCCCCGATGTGTTGAGTTAGGTTGAGTACTTGTCATGTTTTTGATTTGTCTGGCCGTAAACCCTGCTTGTTCTAGTATGAGGTTGTTCGTCTATCACAGGTGCAATACATTGAGCGGGAGATGTTCAGAGTTTGTATAGTCAGGGACAGAATAAGGCGACCAATTGCGCGTCTGACGTAATTTGACGGTGCAGAACAAAATAATGTCGGTCGTGAAGAATAATCTGTAAACATATCAAGCTTATTAAAACAGAAAGTTTATTTACGTGAATTATTATGTCCGTGAGTCTGAAACCCGACTCAAATAGGGCATGTTTTGACATTTTAAATCATTAAATTTAAACAAATGCCCCGCACATTCAAACCAATCGCGGTCCGCACTGAACAGGCTGATTGACACTCCTTGACATACGCGCAATTGGTCGGCTAATTCTGTCCCCGACTATAGGTATGTGGCGGAGGAGTAATATTGGTCGATAACCCTTGGGATTAGATGCATCTTTCCAAGGATTTAGGAGAGTCATGACATGTGCTTTCCTCCAGATCTTTGGGAAACTGGGAAATAAGGCAGTAATTGTAGAGCTCAAGAAACCACCCCTTTGCTGCTTGGCCAAACATTTTCAGCTGCTCCGTTGAGATGTCGTCAATGACCACTGTTTTTTCTGGTTGAAGTTTAGCAATACCGGTCTCCAGTTCGTCCATGTGAAAAGGGCAAGTGAAGCCAGTGTCAACACTCTACCTCTCAGTCTAGTTTGATCTAGTTAAGACTTCTTTGCTGCACTTTAAAAGCATTTGGTGGGCGACCTAGTTTTGTGTGACATTTGGCTGCTGTGGAGGTTCTGTTGGATTTCCTCGAAGCTTTCTTGCTATTATGGGTCATATCGGTGGGTTCAATTAAGGTATGCCTGGTTTTGATCTGCTCCTGGGATATCCTTTCCGACGCTTCCATACCTTTGAGTTGTTTTAGCTGAGAAAGGATCGATCAGCAGCAAATATGGTTGTATACTCCTGATGATCTTTGCACATTCTTGGGAAAGGCCTGGTAGATATTCAGTCCTAGAGCCTCTGGATATGACGGTCTTGTTCACTAGTTGGGCAAATATTTCATAGTTACGGGGTTTTGGAACAATCCTCTTCATGTTCTGATCCAAATCATCAGTGCCAGTCTGCTTTCCTATATAATCAAGCGATGCTTGAAAGGCACTTTGTTTGTCTTATTGCAGTGTTTACTTGGGTAACGATTGGTCGATGTTGGGTTAGTGGAACAGGGTCCAGAACAATCTTGCTACACAATTTAGAGAGGTTTGCTAACAATAGCTAGTTATAGATCCGTGTTGTAACCTCTCCAATGGGCGCTATGAAATGATGGCGGCAGCTTAGATACATGATGAAGACGTAGATGTTGACTGTCTAACCATTCTTCGACAGCTTTTTTCATCTTTATCTGCTCCATTGTAACCCCATTTGGTACTATGGCTGCTCAACTCACCAATAAAGAAATGAGGATTGGTAGAATTTCCGAAATTGAATTGAGGGCGCTTTAAAGGGGCGTGTTCCGATCGTCTTTGGGATTGACCGGAAGTAGTATAAATTTTGATATCAGATGAAAGGCCGTATTTTTCTCATTGTTGTCCTGAAATTTCAGCTTTCAAATCCATTTTTTCTCAAGATATAGATAAAAAACTACCGTTTTAGTAGTTAACCATCAATATTAGCACAGTAGGGAATAGGGCGTTGCACTATGTATTATCGCGTCTAGCATTAAAACCGCAAGTCTGTTTCCCACGGTACTTAATAGTCAGTGTATACAAGTGTCAGGCTCTCATATCAAGTAGAGAACTCGATAGACAAAAATCGGAACAAGCACCTTTAAGTCTATTGATAGAGGAGGTTTGTAGACTGATGTGACTCTGACAGCTGAGCTCAAAGATGAGGACTGTGATATCAACAGACATTGAGGCTGCTTATACAACAGCGCCTGTTTTCACATATATGGTACTTCCATTCCCTGTATGGTTGGGTGATGATTGTCAGACAAAACATTGGATATTGTTACACACATTAGCAATGATGTTACCTTTTGCAGTAAAATAACCCTCCACATTCAAAGAAGCTATAATCAGGGTAGACCTTACAAAAAGCCTGCGCTGACCTCTTGTCATGATAAGAAATAATTGACAAGCAGTTACTGGCAGGGAGACCACATGACAGTTCTCTGCTTCTTCCCCTGCAGCTGGTGTGCTACGTGATCCGAATTCACTTTTATGATTTGCCCACTGTGTTGTATTCATGCATGTTTAGTACGAGGGAGTTGGTTGAGCTGTCATGAAAAAGCATATTCTATATATCACGACAACAACGTCTGTGAGTTTGGTTGTAAAATACGCGAAAATACGGAAATAATGAGTCCAAGTGCGGTAGGTACTTTCTAAAATCATGGCAGTTTACAACCACGTGTGCAGTAACGGTCGTGTACGTTCAAAAAAAAAAAAAAAAAAAAATTCTGACAGCTGAGCTCAAAGATGAGGACTGTGATATTGTTAACTACTGTTATCAACAGACATTGAGGCTGCTTATACAACAGCGCCTGTTTTCACATATATGGTACTTCCATTCCCTGTATGGTTGGGTGATGATTGTCAGACAAAACATTGGATATTGTTACACACATTAGCAATGATGTTACCTTTTGCAGTAAAATAACCCTCCACATTCAAAGAAGCTATAAGGGCGCACAACACTAAATCACTCCACGTTTGGGGGAATGGTAGGTAGTTCCGGTAAAATGACAAAACATGTTTGAGATATTTTGCAGTCCTTTGGGGACCGGTTCCTAGTGAGGGTGTTATATTATAATAAAAGTGAAAGAGTATAGCTTGACCATCGCTGAGATTATCACAAAATTTGGAAATTCGATTCGGTGTAGAAACTAGGCCCTCGACTTCCGGCCCTGGTCGAAAGCGGCTATGAGGCGTACACGTCGGCTCAAAATAGTGGTGGCGCTGTTCATATGCCCTTTTCTTAAAATCTCTACTAGAATGATATCAAAAAATGAAACTTATTCGAAAGTTTTAGTTGTGATCTATAGGGAAATTAATTCATAATATTCAAAATATTGTCACGCGGGGTGCAAATCAGCGGGCGCAATGTGGTATTTTTACGTGTATTTCAATGGAGCGATTATTTAGTGGTGTGCGCCCATAATCAGGGTAGACCTTACAAAAAGCCTGCGCTGACCTCTTGTCATGATAAGAAATAATTGACAAGCAGTTACTGGCAGGGAGACCACATGACAGTTCTCTGCTTCTTCCCCTGCAGCTGGTGTGCTACGTGATCCGAATTCACTTTTATGATTTGCCCACTGTGTTGTATTCATGCATGTTTAGTACGAGGGAGTTGGTTGAGCTGTCATGAAAAAGCATATTTTATATATCACGACAACAACGTCTGTGAGTTTGGTTGTAAAATACGCGAAAATACGGAAATAATGAGTCCAAGTGCGGTAGGTACTTTCTAAAATCATGGCAGTTTACAACCACGTGTGAAGTAACGGTCGTTTACGTTCAAAGTTAAATCCACTAGGTGAGTTCATTTGCATAGGCATAAGATAGGGAACTGACTGATTGGAACTGCGATATTTTATGTGGCTGGGAACCTTGAAGTTTTAAAGGTTCATAACGCCATTGCTAATAACCTCTAATAATGAGCCCAAGTGCGGTAGGTACTTTCGAAAAATCATGGCAGTTTACAACCACGTGTGTAGTAACGGTCGTTTACATTCAAAGTAAAATCCATTAGTTTAGGTCATTTGCATAGGCCTATAACTGATTGGATATTCATTACCAAGGTGTTAATTACAACTAATTATTACTATCCTCTCTATATCTGCCACACTTCCTCTTATTTTCTTAATACATAATTCTATTACCTCTGCTGCACATTATTGTAAATGCAGCATTCTGATTGGTCAGTTTACTGCCCATTATTCTGCAATAATGGGTCGCCAATGCATTTTCTTATTAAATGAAGCTGTTTTAGGTAATAGAATATAAATAAAGGGTTTGCAGTGTCATTTATGGACTCATAATGTGTCCTCGGCCAGAAAAACTTTCAAATAATGGGCTCGGCTGTGCCTCGCCCATTATTTAGTTTTTCTGACCTCGGACACATTATTCGCCCATAAATTACACTGCAAACCCTTTATTTCTTAATTTTATAGCTCACTTCCTTCGTACAATTTTATGACGTCACTCCTTCTAGTGCCATTTAATTAAAGGTCATTCACCCGAAAGTGTCCGGATCCGAAGAATTAAATTAGCACAGTGGTCTGTATGGCAAAATAAAATATATAAAAGTATAAAACTAAAACGGAATGTGGTAATCAATTGGAAATGTTAACATTTATAGTTAGGTTTGTTTTATAGTCCTCCGTAAAAAAAACTAGGAACACCATCGGATCTCTGACTGTGCACCAGTCAACCATAAATCCGAAAATGTTCGAAACAAATAATCTTTAACGGAAATCTCGACCACAACGATCAGCATGTTTGTGGAGAGTCGATCGCTACTAGAGGCATGAAGTAATTTTCTGGAAAAGTACGTGTATTCAGAATATTTCAGCAGACAATAGATTTCTACACATCGCCTAAATAAACTGTGCACAAAACCATTTATGTATCTCTCTCATCATGCAGATCCACAATCGCCATAGAACTGAGATTTCTGGATTTCACTGAGTGCTTGTTTCAATGCTGTCCGTGCCCTGATTCTGTCTAGGCTGGATTACCCCTGTTCTCTTCATAATGATGCCCCCCCCCCAAAAAAAAATCTCACACGTCTCCAACGACTGCAAAACAAATGTGCTAGGCTGATCTTCAAGAAGTCGAAACGTACTCGCACCGGGCAGGGCACCTCTTCTCTCCTTCATGAATTACATTTGGTACCGGTTTCTCAACACAATCAACAATTGCGTACATTGGTGCATGACTATACAAATCTCTAAGAAATTCATCACTGGTTGCCTCTCTTAGCTTCTCTTCTCTGTTCCATTAAAAAAACCTGCCTCTTCCCTTCGCTCCTCAAGGGTGCAATGTCTGGTGGTTTAGAAATCTCAAAAGCAGACTGATGATACTAGGCCTTCTCTATTGTCGGGCCCAGGCTGTGGAATACTTTACCAACCTCATCCCCGGCCTCACCAGAAAAGCTCGGAGTAAGACTTCTTTCACAAAGAGCTAAAAAGACTTGTTTTTTCCTAAATTCATATTTTTTTCTAGATTAAAAGTCGCGATTATGTTACAGTCGATATATCTCTTAATCACCTGTTCTCAAGTATTCTATTTCCTCTGATTGGCTCATTATTAAAAAGGTAAACCTCTACCAGATACCAATGTCCGAATTTGACGCAACTTGGTATGTTGGTAAATTAGCTTAAATTCAAATGATGTAAATAAAAGTTATTCCAGGCAAAATTCTTACTGCTTGGAAGGTATGTTTGCACTGTTGAGCTGTTGCGCTGCACAAAAATTACCCAACTAGATCATGCGCGACTGACCTTGCATGAAATGGTACACTACAAGCGTTTTCAAGAAAGGTATGAGTTGATAGCAGAAACCTTCTTCTCTTTGGATTGTTTTTTAATTTTAAAAAGCATTTTGTCTTAGGCATTATATTTTGCTATAATTTCTGCATCTAAATAGCTTCTTAAGTCAGTCATCAGGCATACAAAAAGATTGAAGATCTTGATGTTGCCACAGGGCTGTACGCAAAATTTATGGGCAGAACTTGTGGAGCTTTTTTGGTGAAAGTGAACCTAAGCCCCCCCCCCCTAAAATGGTCCCTTTTTTGGACTTTTGAACGAGCAAATGTGGACCTTTTGCCCCTTTTGTGGGAATTAGGCCTATGTTGCCGTGCCTAAAAAATATATTCCATGCCTTATGCATGTTATGTGGATGTATCCAAGGGAATCTAGAATCAAGTTTTTTAACTATTTTGTTGTTTTAGTATCAAATATTTTAAATATATCTAGACTACCAGCGAGAGCCACCACATTTAGAATCTAATTTTTGATGGTACAATGTGCATATGTTTGTACTCTATTTAGAAAATAAAAGTGCAAATGCAACAACATAGCTGTTCCGTGTACATTAGTTCAGGAGGTGCCGGTCTGTGTAGGTAGTCACTGAAGAAATGCCGCTAAAATAGCAAATAAAGAGTCATTGTCAACCAATTAGCACAATGGGAACTTCAGCAAGCCCACTTGCTAAGCAAATACTAAAAGTCTCACAGGAAGTCCAAGAAATTTGACCGTGTTTCCAGTCATGGTAAGATCTTATTGGAAATCATAATAAGATGCGTTGAATGACAGGAAAAAAAATAGACTAGAACAGCTAAAAAAACACCACTCTTGAAAGACTTCCTTGATGAAATTACATGTACTGTAAAAAATATAAAGAAATTGATCATTCTCAAACAAATCCATGGCTTGGCCCTTCGGGAAGGCTCAGTTGATGAAGTGTTTGGGAGAGGATTAAATTTACTCTATTAAATGTACTGACTCCCTAGCACCGCCCCAACAGCGTTCCCGCATTGTTGACCCGATCATCTTGGGTAAATTTCTCCAGTATGATGATCGCCGATCATCGATTGCAGCAAAGGGATTACGATCAAAGGGGCGCTGTTGAATCCCTTCCTTTTGCGCGGTAAAGGTTTGTTTGCTCGTATCCACAAGTCAGTGGTAAGGGATGTGGTGGTGTCAGGATATATTCAGCTAGTGTGCTGTTCCGGGGACCCTCGCGTGTATCCATGATACGGGACGCTTCCACATGGCCCGCTATTTGAGGCTGCGGCGCGGATTGGGAACATTCAGGGGTTTGCACTTAATCTTATCACATGACGCATGTACAGTACAGTTGTGACTCTCCTTGACATGGGACCGACGGCTTAACGTCCGTCATCCGAAGGACGGGAGCTTTTCCCCTTTTTTTTGATCCGTTTGCCCATTCAATAGTGAAACCATGCGAGGAGGACGAGCGGTATCTTGATTAATCAATATCTGCTATACAGATCAAATCCAGAATTGATATTACCCGAATAAATCCCAGAAAGTTGCAAGACCCCACCGGGATTCGAACCCGGGACATTTTGAGTGGTAAATTGTGCCAGAGGCAAACACCCTAACCGCTAGGCCACGCTCTCCCGCTGAAGAGCTCTCCGGGTAATATGGATAAACAGATTACAATCGGATGGTGGAATCGTTGTGGTTCTTATTATCTCTTTCTTCCATGGTTACAATCAGCAGTGACAGGCTAGTGACTGCGGAGGTTTATTACAGGGAACACTAAGACAATTCAAGCAGCACATTGTGCTACGGAGGATTATTAAAGGGAATACTAGACAATTCAAGCAAACAGAACCATTATTTGTTACTCTGAGTAAGCTTGTTGAACCCCAAACAAAAACAACTTCCCACAGTTTTGTAATTCAGCTATGAGTCTAGAGATCATGGGATTTGCGACAATACTTTGTCAAAGTATGCAGAATAAAGACGAGAGGAGAAGACTTGATGTCTGACCCAACTGACCTGAACGATTCAAGCGGGACTGCGCTGAACAAAACTACCCCAATGAAGAGTAATTATGTCATTCCATCAAAAATTAAATTGGTATACTCCTTGGCCCACCATTCCATTGGGCGCTACCAAGGAAGCTCTTATAGGAGGAATGATGCTATATGCGGAGACGCCTGATCATTTAAACCATTAACAAGTTCCATCTACAGTGGTGTTTTCCCGCTATAGAGCTCAGGGAAGTTCTGTACACATCCATTATGAAAAAACCCCACCATAGATCTAAAGAGGTGCTCAAAAACTACCGCCCTGTGTCAAATATAGTTGTGTGTCGAAGTTCATGGAGAAAATAATGACCAGATACAGGACAATCTGACTCAAATGACAAGACTTAGTTTCAGTCAGTACTTAAAAGAAAGACACAGCACTCTTCAGCTGCAACGCACTTCTGTGTGTATGACCGAATCCTCAATGCAATTCGCAACAGTAAGGCAGTCGCTTATTTGTGTGGCTAGACCTCTGCAGATTTTGATACAGTTGATGATGCCATTCCCTTGGATAGGCTTTGTGATACTTTCATACCGCTCATTCCGAGAGTGCATCGGAGACGCTTTTTCCAAATAAACATTATCTCCTTTGGTCGTCCTCAGGGTTCGGTGAATGATGTTGGGCTTTTTTTTCATGTTTACATATTCGCCTCAATTATCCGGGTGTATGTGAGTAAAGCGCAATATTACTTATCAAATGTACGCAGATGGTGTGAAGCTTTATTTACCATTTGATCCCAAGATTAAAGCAATATTAGCACAGTTTTTTTGAAGGGCGCCCCAAATTTATTCAAAATTTGGATTTTGACCACGGTTGCATGGTAACTGGTTAGTAAAATATACCTGTGAATGGTTAAGCTCGAAAATGTCTATGGTCACAAAAGAAGGAAATTTGTACTAGAATAATTATTATCGGGGTCCCGATAATAATTCAACGGCTGCTGGAACGGCCTTCCAATGTGAAAAATAGCCGAAAATAGCGCCAATGTACGTGTTTACGACTCATCCATTAGTTGTTTTAATGTTCGGGCAAGTCAAGTTAGAGGTTATTTCTCGTAGTGCCACTATTTCATCATGGACGGACATAAACGTAATATTTCCAGCTCTGCCGTTAAGTCCAATCTGGGATCCAATTCTTATTACAAAATCGGCTTATTTTAGATAAATACGCATTTTTTGCATTCTCGTTGTTCGCAGGTATAGTTTCCTAGAAAATTACCAACGAAATGGGCGCAAAAATATCAAATTTTGAAAATTGGGGCCTCTTCAAACAAAGGTGCCATATGCTTGAATGGTGATGCCTGCCAAAATTCTGTTGACAGGTTATCTCTTGATTGATGAAATAAGAGCTTAAGTTGAAGAGGGTGTTCCACAGTCCACACCATGTACACTCCCATAGCATCTCTACTGTTGAGACACAGCGCCACCTATTCCGTATGCGCATCGCTAATTGGCGGCATTATTGACATGCGCTACGCTATGGGACTCCCTAGCAGCCAAACGCTGTGTTAAAAGCTCTGCGATTAGCTTGAACAAGGAATGAAATAACGGTTTCGCGGTACCTGGATATCGCGAAATCAACGAATCAGGTGGTCAATCGATGTTAGAAACGGGTTCTGACAAAAAAGACCCCTTAGCCTCATTAGTTTTTTTTAAGCCTGACGTGTGGCATGACTGAAGGCGCCATCGAGAATGCGGCCAGTGATAATGAGTGATAAGGTAAGAAAATGCTTGTATGGATCGTATTTTTCACGTTTTTAGTCTTTTTCCAAAAATACAACCTCGATTATAAATAGTCAGCTAACTAGCCAATTTAGTTAGGAATATTTTGCGGCAGTAATCGTTACGATAGGGGCCAAGTTTATTTTGCGCACTCTCCAGTTACAGCATAGTACAAAAAATCCGAATCCAACGACTTCTGACACTGTGTGTACGTGGAGTTCCCCACGCTTAGCCGATTATTGATGTGTTGATAACTCCCTAGCCAGTGAAGATGTGACAAGGTTTGGCCAAGAGTCATACAATGGCACGGCGCTGTGTGACCAAGACGACACGAAATGGTGCGCAGTCCGAGGCATTTCTGAGGGGGCGAATTTGCCCCCCTCCCCGATGGTTGCGCCACTGGACTCAGAAACCTTGGTGTTGTGTTTGATAAAACAATGTCCATGACTAAAACATGGGAGGTCATCACTATACTTCTTTCCACCTTCGCAATTTACCAGATCCG
>JAMKCH010084817.1:0-45033 GCA_023653785.1 Ophioderma brevispina
CTAGCATAACCCAAGTGACTTGACGCAAGCCGTTGACTTGAATCAATGCATCGATCCGACGCTCCCATGACATGACGCTGGAAACGCTGGCCCAAATCCGCTGGAAGCGATGGGACCAACCTACAACCGTTTTTTTTTCACTGCGATTTTCCAGTCGTCAACATGCGACAACACTAGATCATTGTCAATAGAGGGTATACACAGATTAACCTCTTGGTGACCCATATGACCTTGACCCATTCCGCCCCAAAAAAAACACCCAAAAAAGACGGTGGATAAAAACAACAAACATTCCGGGGGTAACTATTTTTTTTTTTAATGTGACCAGTTTCCTACAAAATGAGGAGTGGGTTATTGGATTGGGTTTTGAGATATATGGGCCTTTTTCAAAGAACAGATATCTAAAAAAATATTAAATGAATTTGGTGAATTTATTTTTTGGACGACGTTATCACATGACCTTATCCAAAAATTGTATGTCGAGTTTGAAGTCACTATCAGTGTATTGCCTAAATACTAATCAAAAAATATTTACAAAAATGAGATTTTGATCATGTCTGTCAACACTATAGGTAGCTCTACCCACTATCCTACAAGTGGTCAGACCCCCCCCCAAAAAAATTCCGATTCTTGACCATTTTCATATATTATATTATTGCTTTCATTGATCCAGCATTATTTTCTGACAATTGTTCAAAATTTACAAAATTTAACATGTTTCCTTTTTTGGGGCGAGTCTCATTTTTTCTGTGTTCAATTTTGAACCTTGTGTAAGCCTTCATGCTTATGTTTTTGCATTTAAACTACTGTTGTCACATACGTTCTGTGTGGTGTGTGTGTGAAAGTAGAGCTCGTCCCATTCTGTAAAGTCAATTCTCGTCAACTACTGCCGACAGGTGTTTTTCATCATGGAAGTCCTTGAAAACTATTTTTAGAATGTTCTGATTGTATGTTGACCATCAAACCAGTTGGATCAAATCATTGCTTGTTCAGTGATTAAAGACCTATCGATTATTTCACCCGACAGATAAAAATATTTGAAATTTGGCAGGAATAGCTTAAAAGCGAAGGAAAGTCAGTAGGACTTTCCTAAGTGTATTTTTTAAAGTGAAAAATATTGACGGAAAGGGAAGAAAACAGCAGTGTTCAAAGATCGAAAATCCCCATGTAGTACGTGTCCTCCTGTACGAACAGTAAAATAGGGGTCTACATGGGTTGCCAAATTACAAGGCTGTCGCCTGTCGCGATTTAAGTCGCACTTGAGAGTGTTCCGCGGTTCGCTTTTTTTAGCCCCAGCTCAACGTGTCCCGTGTCGATCTTTATATTGTTGCCACATCGATGTGCGGATCATGTAATTGGCAGCGCATGGTTTTGGATTTTTCTGCCTACAATTGGGGTCCAGAAAATACGCATTTAGAGAGCGCTATTACGAATTGTTGGCAACGCTCTGTTTTTTTTAAGATATGATCAATTAGCATTATTTACTCCAATTGAGCTGAAAATGTGGAAATCATTGGTGCAGTGAGCTGGATCCAGTTGCGATATGAGAATCCCTGGATAACATTTAACTTTATCAATCGTCACATGTCACATCATTCAATCGTAAACATACCGTTAAGCTACGTACAGTACCTCTGTTTAAGGAAATCCTCTTGCATCGCCTTCTTAAAAAACTTGTGATAATTAATCATGCCAGTCTTTGGAGCTATTTTTGGGGTAGCAATTTGAATAATGTCTGATAATGTTTAGAGTCTAAGAGCCTTAGGCTTTGTGTAAACATGTTGTTAATAGGACATCCACGAACAAGTTTGCGAATGTGCGCCTGGTCGATGTAGCAAGTGCTAAGCACGAAAACCTAATTCTACAACAATCAATGATCGTTTTGACAATTTAAGTTTTTTTTTCAAATTCAGTGTATCAATTATGCGCTGAAAATACGTCGATAAAATTGATATTTAATATCAGAATTTTTAGCAGACATTGGTAACATAAACCTGTCTTCAATGCACGTGCGCGGATTGAATTTTTGTGTTGTCTGATTGCATTGTTGGGCCTGTACTCGTTCTGCTGTCATTTTAGCATGCTATGCAGTTAAGTATAGTGTTAAGAGTATGCGAGTAAGACCAACCGACATTCGCAATGAAGTTTGCTGACACAAATTTTGCAGCGGAGGGGGATTTCCCCCGGAATAATTGTGCATGCATATTTAATATCGGTCTCGGGATTCCCAACAATCCCTATCATCAAAGAGGTATACAAGTGGTAAATAAAACATGAGTCAAAAACAGAGTCGAATCTAAAATCCTCTTGTTGTTTGGTTCATTCATAGTAATTTTTAATCAATAATTATTATTGCTAAGTAAATACCAATTTTAAAGTGATTTTACAAACTTATCTCATCCATGCTGATTTTAACCGCCCGTTTATGGAATGGAACACCCAAGCATTCATATGTTATTAGAAGTAAACAAAAACAAACGGTTGAAATAAAGTTTAAATAAGTCCAATTATTTTTATTAAGAATCATTTAAAAATACAACCTAGAATTTTGACACTTCAATCAATGATAAAGTGTTTAATGCAAATTTGTCTTTTCATATGACTGAAAAGAGAAATCATGGCGGCGGGCCGCACGTGCTGCTGGGAAGCTGCCGGCAGTGCGGAAGTTTGTAATCACAACCATTTATTTACAGAGACGAATTTTAACCCATTATTAAAAAAAAATGTTAACACATATTACTGAACTGTCCGTGAGGAATTATAAAACTTAAAGACTCTCAGGCCGCCCGGGAAGATCGCATTTTGGAAGGTATTTTTCGTACGTCCATCGCGTGTAAGTTGTTTCCTCCCACGAGTTGGGTGTCCGTGCAAAGCCATACGGAAGTTATGAACGTCGTACGGTCGGTATTTTAATTTTCCCCCAAAAGTCGCGTGTCGAACGATAACATTAATTTTTTGGAAAATGTCCGTCGCTCGATCAGAGACTGCGTGTCGAAGTTCGCGGGATAAAAAAGGCCGTGTCGCGCTGTTGCGCGTGTCGATTTTACGCCATGTAGAACCCCTAGTAATGACTAAAATATCCCATTTTTGTACTCATTAGGTTGGCCTTTAGCCTTCACTATCACTTGCAGGGTATGTTAGGATTACCTATAGTTACAAAAATGCAACTCTGATTTTTGATGATTTCCTCTTTTTTTTCCTGATTGAGCAAGCACTGAAGTGGCCTTTACGGTTTCAAAGCGTAGACACATGAAATTACCACAAATAAAGGTTGGTTCCTTTCTATTTTGAAAATGTGAATGCTACCAAAATTAAATCAAATTCCCAGTATGTCATATGTACAATCAATAGCATAATTCGGCCTTAGACTTAAAGGTGCAAATAGAGGATTTTTGAGGCCACCCAAATATTGTGTCCTAATAGTAATTTCCTATAAGACCCCCAATAGATTACTTACCTTGTATGTGGCTAAAGATATGTCTTTCAAAGAGATCAACAAAGTTATTTTGATTTTTGCTTATTTTTCAATATATAAACATAGCTGCATTCGTATTTGCTCCTATAACGAAATTAGAATTTCACAATTTTTTATCGAAGAAACATTTCTCAGCTTAATCTTTTCATATGAATATTTTTTGATAGACAAGCGATTACATCATGTGCAAAATTCAGTACTTTCGATTTTTTTAAGGACACCTGATTTTGAATCTCTCGTTGCACCTTTACTTAGCTGATGTTAATCTTCTGTGGTTGCATTGTATAGCCAAGCACAACATGTGACCCAGGTTTGTCAAAATGAGAATAATGCTGCACTTAACGGTGTTGTTCCGATGTATGTGTATTGTGTTCTCTACTAATTGAGATCCGGCACTTGCACATACACACCCCATCAAGTACCGTTGTAACAAACTTGCGGTTTTGAGGAGACGCAATAATGCAATGTTGCAAAGCCCTATTCCAGTACTGTGCTAATATTGAGGGTTAACCACTAAAAACTGCGTTTTTGTTTGTTTATATCTTGTAATGAACTGATTTGAGGGCTCAAATTGCAGGACGCAACGATGAGAAAAATACGGCCTTTCATCTGATATCAAAATCGATACTACTTCTGGGTAATCAGGGGGTCCCAAGGACGATTCGAACCGCAACCTTTAAGGAGGTGACCCTTCTTTTCAACCCTTGTAGATTCTGTATCTCGGTTACAACATGACGTCGGTTGTTTTGAGGATGGCTTCCCGAATGAAGGGGGTACATTGGGGGGGGGGGGTTGGCTTATAGGTGCATCATTAGTAGGGGAAGTGTTTTTGGTGTGTGAAATACTGATATTTGGAGAAAGTCTGTGGTTGGGGTAAAATTACCCAAAGGGAGTTGGGAGAAAAATATATGGGGTGTTTTGTTGATACTCCCAGTAAATTTTCACTTCCAACCAGGAAAATCTGCCCAAAACCAGCGCACCAACCGGGGAAATCTGCCTCAAAACTGGGAATTTGCCCCCTCTAACAAGTGACACCTGTTACCCAACAGACTCCATTAAGTTTTGAAAGCTTTTAAAGAGTTCCATATGTACCCCCCTTCAAAATTGTAAAGGAAACAAATCTTTTTTATTTATGGTTTACACACTAAAAATGCCCAGAAAATGTTCATGTCGAACTCACAGAAGGGGTACATAGGGAACTCTTGCTGAAAGGTTTTAAAGACAATGCTTTTTTTGTGTTAAGCTATGTTGTAAAATGAGAAGATTGAAATTGTAAGTCTTTTCCACAGCTGGAACTAATTATATAATGAGTATGAACTGGTATGCATGGTGATCATTTGCAAATCAGAATGTCGTTATTCATTTATGAACCATAGTACCAGCACATGTTTGAAGGTTTCTATACCGTTTATTGCATTCAGTCTAATATAGCAACATTAAAGTCCCGTTTAACAAAAACCCCCTGAGGTCTACCACCTTTCTTACATTATCTCTGATGGGCTCATTACATGAGATAGCATGATATAACCTCTGAGTAACCAATCAAAATAGACCTGCCATATTCCTGTACAAACATTTAAGGTTTTCTCAACATGTTTCTGATTGGGTTATTTGGTGTATCTAGCCAATATATAACCAATCAAATCGGCCGGTAGACCTCAGGGTGTTAAGGCCAAAAAAGATCAAGTTTGTTTCCAGTAGGCCACAGGCATTTCAGTTTTGGAGTCATTTTAGCTGCATTTCATTTTTTTATTTGAAGAACTGAGAAAATGTGATTTTTTTATATGACAAAAATTGCCTTAGAGATTTAATTTTTTTTCTAAATAGTGATCCCAAATCAATATTTTTGTTTTATAAACTATATACTAGTAATCTTAAAGTAAAATATGGTTTGCAACTGGGTAAAAACCTTTTCAGAAAAATAAATAAAACCCATTTTAAATTTTGGTTTGAGACTACTTACTAGAAATAAACTTGATTTTTTTGGCCTAATGACAACTAACCATAGTTAATGTATAACACTGTGTGGTTAGCTACTGTGAGAAAACCCTGCAATTATCATTCAAAAAATTACCAGTATTTTTTAAAACTGTAAAATGTAAGCTTGCATACAAACATGAAGAAAGGTGCATTAACAAAAAAAATACCTAAGGTCCATGGCCTAATTGCTAATATCCTCGTCCCCAGAACCCCATATTTTACCGGAAGTGGTAAAAAATTTGGTATGTGAAGACAGCTACTATGTTTCTCATTTACCCTGTCAAATCTAAGGGATAAAGGATGCTTGGTTAGGAAGTTATGAGCGAAAATGTGCCCCAATTGGTCGTCCAATATTAATTTTACAGAGTACTCTATGGGGCTTACAAAATCACATTTTTGGCACTCACATTAAAGGGATTGAAATATCAGTGCAGAACTTTGCAGATGGGATTTTGGGGTGCAGGCCATTCTTTCAAGAAGAAAATTTTATCGGTTATCCCCCTTTAATTTATTCAATATTACACTACTTTAAAACACCATACCACATTGTATTGACAAAAAACATTTACAACCCTACACTATTACCAGTGCTCCTTTAAACCCGGGGCATATATATATCGAATTGTAGTAGAGGATGTGTTAAATTAGGAAAAAACGTATCATCTCGGGTCCTCCGTTGCGGGATGCAAACCCACGGAGAGAAGCTGACCTTTCATGGCTTAGTGCACACCGGCCAACACAAATTTAGTCAGGTTTATTTTTTGTCACCGCAGCTGAAAAAAAATTCTTGACAAAATTATGCAGTCTAAATAGTGCCACCTGTTGTTTGAAGCAGTACGAAATGAGTTGTATGAATTTGAAGACGTTCAATAATTAATTTGCTTGATTTCAGGATCTTAACAATGATGTGTACTGTGTGAATTTTCTACGGTGTGAATATTTAATTCAGCTGCGGCATGTTTCTGAGTTGACCTTTGCTTAAGGCCATAGGAATTAAATTGTTTGTTTGGGATAATGAAAACATGGCTATTAATATTTGGCCATTAGCTATGATAGACGATTTTGTAGCAAGCATGAATGCATTCTGCAGGTTTTGTGGACAAGTCACGAGGCTGTCTTTGAAACATGTTAAAAGAATACTTCCTGGAAATAGGACTTTTCAGTATTGAATTGATTTGGGTCGGAGGAAATGGAAATATAATCGATGTCTGTCCTGGATGGAGGCGGATGTCTAGGTATACCGGTAGCAGGGTGTGTGGCATTCCATTTATTGCAATGCATATTAACTAAGGGCAAAACTAGCCTATTAATCACTTTTTAATTGGTTTTAAATTTCACCAAAAACAGGCGGTGGCGCATGCCTAAATTCAATATAGCAAAACCACCAAAATATCAAAAGAAATTAGCGCACTACGGATTGCCAACCACAAACCATTTGGGTGCTTTAATGTTGGTCATGGGTATTTTCATGACCCACATACGACCTCGTCTCGTCCGTGTTTCATACATGACCCACATGTATAATGTAGCGACCTCTTCCCTCATCCGTTGTCCATACCAAAATATCAGACATAACCATTACAGTGGAGTTTAATTCTTTAACTCCAAGGTTTTAATAAACAAGAAAATATTCTTTTTTTAATTTCATATAAAAAATAAAACAGCAATTTTCGTCAAGATTCTACTTTTTATGTGTTAAACCAAGTGCGACGTCTAACATTGTGATTTCTTGGCCGCCCTCCCCTCCAAAATATTGGTTTATTTATGTAAAAACAATATAAACTTCAAGTAATCTTTCATCTCACCACAACTTTTCATTTTTTCAAACATGAAAATTTTCAAAAAAAAATTTTCAAGTGAGCAAAAACCTAAAAAAAACAATAATGCTCTAAAAGAACCATTTAAAAAAAAGTGTCACGTTTTTTTTCTTGGCCTAATAAATTAACATTCAAACAGCTTTGTATCCATGCCTTGCAAAAGATTGAATCATAATCAAAGAAATGTACCATTATCCTTACCAAGTCTACATAGGCATAATAGTGCCTCATATTCTCTGTTCCGTTGCTGCAGGTAAATGTCTCGCTGTCCCATGGTCACATAGGAGTTTTGGAGACCGGGCTTTTTCCATTATTGGCCCTCATCTCTGGAACTCCTTGCCTCCTGACATCAAGAGAGTAAATTCTATCATGTCTTTCAAAAAGCTTCTTAAAATGCACCTTTTCTCCAAATCTAGTTTTCCTGTTTTTTTTCTTTCTATGCGCCTAGTATCCTTTGGCAAGTAGGCGCTTTACAAGTTCTTGTATTATTATTATTATTAAGAGTGTGCATGAGGGTGGTTCTTTTACACATAATTATAGAGAATGACAAGTTGGTTGATTAAAAGTCATTTAAAAGTAGTTATGTGTCATAGCCTTTCAGGTAAATTCAAATCTAAAGTCTTTAAATCCAGTAATCACGTCACTTACTGCCTAACCAATAGTAAACGACACATAAAGCGGTTAGACAAAAAGTGACTGCAGCTAAAAGTGCTTTGAACATGTGTTGTAGTGAGTGCACAAGATGAATTGCTATCTTTCCCGGTTATTACGTTTTATTGACCGCGATATTAATCTGCATCTGACTCTGTCTGTGTTTTATGGCTTCATAAAATGGGATGCAAAATGAAGCACCGCAAGTCGGCAAAATGCACGCAATATTTTTCTATTTGACGCATTTAGGTCTATATACCCACCATTATAAAACACTACAAATTGGTTCTTGACCATGCAAAGTTGAAGGAAAATGCTACTAATAATTTAATTTATAATATACTACAATTAAATTTCACATGTCTACACAATTAACTTGTGAAAATTTCATCAGGTGAAATTTGTTAACTCATCCAAAATTATCTTAGATTGGTTGTACATGTGCGGTACATGTATTAACCCCATAAGTGCTGCCTTGCGATTGGTTTACAATGGAAGTTACGGGGTTATTTGAGCCAATCAACAACATGATAACAATGTGGTAGGGCTGAAGCTTAAATATTTGGAAGCTGCATTTCAATTGGGTATTGAAATGAATATTTGATGTAATTAGCCAATCAGAAATGTTGTTTGAAAGGCAGGTAGTGCTCAAGTGCAATAAGTTTATATGTCAACTAGCTGCCAGGTTGATAAGTCGGTGTGCTGCCATGGAGTAGGATGCATGCGGATAGCTTTCGAATTTCTTTTCTTGAGTCAGTGGCTCTTTGAATGGTTATCAGGTGGACGGCGTCACCTTAAAGAACCATTCAGAGCCACTGACCAAAGACTCTGGCATAATAGTATGTTGGTGGGAAAAAGTTTCTGACAAAATGGCCGCTTGCACTTAGACTTTGTTGCACTCACATGACGATATTAGATTGTGGCTTCCCAATACATGGAATAAGGATAGGGACATTTACTATAGGTGCATTTCATACAAGTCAAGAGACACGACTTATACGTTTTTGATTCATGAGTATTTCATGTGATAAATCGGGTCATGTACAAGTTGTGTTTCAATTTTTAATTATAACAGGTAGATAAAAAAATGGACGAAAAGGTCAATAATATTGACAATAAAACAGGACAAAATCAATACATGAGCATTTGCAGTGGTGCTTTATGGATGTGGGCTGTATTGTACATGTGCGTTGTGACTCATCAGAGCTGAGGTACTACATGTACAGGTTCGAAGGATAACAACAAAACCATTATTATTTTTCTCTAGTGACAGGGGGTCGGAAACGATTTGCTCGATGTGGCATTGGGGATTTCCAAAAACGGCTAATTTGGGAACTTGCTATGGTGCATTGCAGCAGTCTGGTCCAGTGACACTAAAAACTCATCTCTTAAAAACCCTTTGTTCAAAAGATCTTAGTTAATATCATGCACTAACATTAAAGAAAAAAATATTGGCTTCAAAATCCGGCGGGGGGTTATGGATAACCCCGCTGCAACAATAATAGTGTACTTCCAATAATGGTCCTTTAGATTTAAATATTTGCGACCAGGCCTAGTCTTTAGTCAGTCTGGTGTAAAACCGTTCAACTATGCGAAGAGCCCCTCCTTACCGTTTACGTCTTTGAACAGACTCGCACGGAAGTTGAAGCCGTTTGAATTGGGTTGCTGTTAGGTTGGCATGTCCTACCCCCCTGTATATTGATTGTTTTGGTATAAAATGAATGATGATGATCAGCAATAGGACTCTATAGCCTGCACATTGAAATTTAAGGTTTAGATGTTACAAACACAAGGCTGGTATTCTGAAGGGAGTCAAACTTTAGACCTGGATTATTACCCAGGGTTAGTCCTACATGAGTAGAGCTTGTGAATAGTTTGTGAGCATATAAGGACGCCCTACGTTGTTCTTTTGTTCCAACTTTCTGATGTTTCTTTGAAGAGGTTCTATTAAAAATTCCTTCTTTTGCGACCAATAATTTGAACTTTACCATTTCACAGTACCAATGGCAATCAAGCAAAAAATCTCAAATTTTATTGAAAATTTGGGGCGCATCTTCATTAGATAACAATGCTATGATCAGCTGATACATGCTTTGATTAGAGTATAGAATGCTATGATCACTACTATGCCAGTAGGTAGTTTACGGTCATCAGCAGATAGCAGCATGTTATCAATGCTGTCACAGTATAGATATGCTATCATCAGCAGGCGGAGGCTTCATCAGTATCATAGCATGCCTAGGAGTAGATAGCATTCCATCATAGATAGCATTCTATTCAGATTATACTGTCATCAGCATGTGGCATGCTATCAGTATATGGCATCTTATAAAACTTAGTATCATCAATAGACTGTTAACCCCCCCCCCCCCCCTTCTTAATTTTTTTATCTTCAGTAGATAGCATGCTGTCATCAGTAGATAACATGATATCAGTAGATAACATGCTATCATCAGTAGTTAGCATGCTGTCATCAGTAAAATTGCATTACTATCTTCAGTAAGGGGGGGGCATGCTATCAATCAGTTGATAGCATGCATCTGTGGTAGAATGCTATCATCAGCAGATAGCATACTATTATTACTACTAGGCCTGGTTAGATAGCAGGCATTTGTCAGCTATGTACGTTAATCAGGCTATGGCATGCTATACGTAGATGGCATATTATAATGACATCATCAGTGAAACTTATTGATTTTCAGTGGATAGCGGCTGTCATCATCGGAGGGGGGGGGGGGGGGGGGGGGGGGGGGGTCAGCATGCTATCATCAGTTGGTATAACTATATTTTCAGGAACCAGTAGTTTGACCATCCAGTGCTGGTTGTAGCACTACAAGAGACTGAAAGCAAAGTTCAGACAGTTTCCATGATAGCTCCCAATAAGGTTCCCCTGACTTCAGTTGACTTTAACTTCTTGTCACCAAAAAACTAATCTCCCATTGGTAGCATGTTTCTTATCTCACAGCATCTAAGATTCTTTAAGCTCCTCTATTGTACCCCTTAATCCTAAATGTTAAATCGCCAGCGTAATATCAGTCCCCATGGTACCCCTATTCATAATTTTAGCTGTATCCCACTGGCTATATGAAGTCTTGCAGGTCTAGTGACGAGGAGCTTACTAATCTTGATGCATTAGTAACACTTGAATGAGATGCGTCAAAAAGTATTGATACTTTTGGGGGCTATGTTTCTTGCCCAAAGGGATTCAATTGCTTAAGAAAGTGGATGGTTTTTAGACAGGTACGAGTGTTCATATATGAACATTTTCGAATAAGGTATGGAGATGTAGTTCATATATGAACATTTTCGAATAAGTATGGAGATGTAGTTCATAATTGAACATTTTCGAATCCCAAGTATGGACTATCCCATTAAAAGCTTTTGCAACCATGAAACATACCAGTCATTCTGCTTGTTTTAATACAGGTGGTATATAGAGCATTGGAAAAATATGAATGTTGCCAATATTTTAAAATACTTTATTTATTAATTTTGTAGGAATAGCTTAAAACTTAAGAATTACACATTGCTCATTGCATACTACTTAAATAACACACACACACACACACCACACAAACAGGGGTTGTGGTATATGTAAAATCATGGATGATTTGTTGATGTAGAGTTTAACATTACCAAAGGAATGTGTACAAGATTTTAAACAGGGGCTGTGCTCTAATAAAATGGCCATGTTATGAGGAAAATACGTAAAAGTTTGATGAGAAAGATTTGGCCACCGGCTGTATGTATCCCGAAGGCCACATAGCTCTGAAAGGGAAGCACAAACAACGGCAAAAACATGAAAACTCAATCCAAACTCGCGATTGTTTTGCATTTTACACGGACCGATTCTGGCAGCTTTTGAACTCCATGGAATAGTCGGAATGCGGAAGTTGATACTCCTAGTGGGGCCATAGTCGTTGGCCCTGACGATACGTCGCCGTGACGATACATCAGCGTGGCAAATTGACACAGCGGCTGATTCATTTTCAGTACACTCACGCACAAAATCCTTTGAAAAAACTTGGGGCTGTTGCCAATTCAGATAACTACGAGAGCTTCAGGGCTCAACACTTGCTTCTACTGACGCAACCCCTTTATAAAAAGGGGGGCCACATTTATGCACTGATTTCCTGTTATTATAGTTTGTCTTGTCTTGTGATTGTTTCGTTTGGTTAACCAAAGGTGAAAGTTGCAAGGGGCAATGTGTTTCCTATCATATTATGTTGGGCAAACTGTATCCTGAACATGACCTGTGGATTTCAGCTTGCGAAAAAGGGTTTTAGAAGCAATTGATAGGTTGTAACCCTTTTAAACCACAGTAGATTATGTAGCAGTTTAGCACATAGGTGGTGACTTAAGCAAGGGCTTTCCAAATGAAAAAAAAAATACTTAAGACAAGGTTTGTTTGGACTCATTGATTATTTTCATTTCATTCTGAATATGGTAAAAAAAGAATGGCATCATGTGATATTGGAATAAAAAATTTTTTTTTTAATTTTTTAGTTTTTTTGAAGTATTTGAGTAAAAATGGGTATTTCTTAATAATAATTTGTGTTTTACTGCTGATATATGCAGACCAAACTTTAACGCCGAGCGTCAGGATTTGCAGGAGGACCCCCGTAAAATTTCTGACAAAATGTTTTTTTTGCATAAATAAGGCTTGTCCAACCATACTAATACTGGGTGAAAAGCTAAAGCTCCAAATCCCCCCCGATGTCCTTCATAAGAAAATCACAACTTATTTTAGACAATTCCAGAAATACCAGAATTTTGTTATAACACCATATCTATGGTACTGTTATGCTATACAGTACATGATTACGACATCAAAAAAACAGGATAAATCCCATTCATCCCAAAACTTTGGAATTGAGCATTTAGGTGATGATCTTTCAGTCTAGTTGA
This sequence comes from Ophioderma brevispina, assembly GCA_023653785.1. Taxonomy (NCBI): domain Eukaryota; kingdom Metazoa; phylum Echinodermata; class Ophiuroidea; order Amphilepidida; family Ophiodermatidae; genus Ophioderma; species Ophioderma brevispina. Next base: position 12,832 of record JAMKCH010084817.1, read on the forward strand.
CTATTGAAATTAATGCACAAAAAAGTTGTATTTCAAAATCTCTGAGTCGGCCTTTTATGAAACAGTCTCTCTCGCATTTTGGTGGTATTGGTGATAATTATGGCAGTTTTGAAAGTAAGCATTTTAGAATTTGCCTGAACTTGACACCCTCCCAGGCCCAATTTTGAAATAGTTCATAATGCCTATAACTGACTGTGTGAGTCAGTGGTGTAGGTGTAGCCTTGTGGTTCTGAGGGGGCCCCAAACTGTGGTAAGGAAGTCATCCTATCGGAGGGATTTGTTTAAGAGACTAACAGACCACATGTTGAATTTTCATGTACAAAAAGTTAAAATTCATGTGGCACGCATACAAATTCTACACAGAAATACAGATAATTGGTGACAGGCCCATGCAAAATCAAAAAGATGTGCCATGTATCATAGCATTAAAACACATGGAATGATCTGTATCCCTTAAAGGCTGACTCAGAGATTTCCCAAGGATGTGCCCTTGAATTTTCTAACAATAATGTTTTTATGCATATACATAATGCTTGTCCCATACTAATTACTGGTGAAATAGCTAAGCTCAAATCGAGTCCTTCATATAGGAAAATCACAACTTTGTTATAAAATTCCAGAACCAGAATTTTTTGTTTGTTATACCATTATCTAATGGTACTGTTATGCTATATATACATGTTTACACTACACAAAAATCAAAACGAAAATCCAATTCATCCCAAACTTGGATTGGAGCATTTTAGGTGATATCTTTAGTTTCTAGTTGACTATTTGAAATTAATGATTCACAAAAAAGTTGTATTTCAAAATCTCTGATTCGGCCTTTATGAAAACATGTCTCGCATTTGGTGGGAATTGGTGGATAAATATGCCACGTTTGAAAGTAGCATATTTGTATTTGACTGAACTGACATACCCTCCCTAGGCCCAAATTTGAAATAGTTTCAATAATGCTATACTGACTGTGTGATTCAGTGGTGTAGGTGTAGCCTTGTGGTTTCTGAGGGGGCAAAACTGTGGTAAGGGGAAGTCTCCCGATCGAGGGATTTCTGTTGAAGAGAGCTAAACAGAGCCACCATGTTGAATTTTTTACAAAAGTTAAAATTCATGATGGCACCATAAAATTCTAGACATAGACAACGATAATTGGCTGATAGGCCATGCAAATCACACAAAGATGGCCATGTAGCATAGCATTAAAACACATTGATTATCTGATCATAAAGGCTTGCTCAGAGATTTCCCAAGGATGTGCCCTGATTGTTCTACAAATATGTTTTTAGCATATACATAATGCTTGACACATACTAATCACTGTGTGAAATAGATAAGTTTGTATAATAAACTCTTAAACTAGAAGAAAATCACAACTTTGTAATGACATTCCTGATCTGGAATTTTTGTTTACCACAATATCCTCTGGTACTGTTATACTATATACATCATTTTTACTTGCAGTCAAAACTAAAAAGCCGAGTCATCTCAAATGTAGGAATTTGAGCAGTTTTAGGTAACTATCTTTAGTTTTATTGGACTATTTTTTAATACAACAGGAAATATATTTAGAAATCTCTGAGCGGCCTTTAACACCTGAAGAAGTAATTCACAAAAAGAGCTCAGTAAATCTTTAACCATGGAACTTCAGCATTGTAAATAAGGTATAATCCTGCATACGTTGCTACAGAGGATTGCCAGGTATTTTGAGAGGGGTGATGTTGCACCAACTTTTTCCAGTGGTGGCACCAGTGGCGCAGGCAATTCTACCCCTATTTTTTTATTTTCCCCAATGTGCCCCCCCCCTGCCAGAAGAGAAATGACAAAGTTTGGGCAAAAACAGTGAGTTGGGGCCAAAAATCACAAAATTTTTGCAACAATCAGCAATTTTGGGCCAATATTTTTTTTTTAAACTTAACTTTTTCCAAAATTGTTTTCCCACAGTAAGTCTTTTGCTGCCACTAACTTCTGCCTCCTCCCCCTCCTTCCCTCTGGAGTGGGGGGAAATGGGGCAAAGTGAAATTTTTTGGGGAAAAACTGGGGGGCACTGTTCAAAAAAGCTTCAGTGAACTTATATATTACATAAATTTTGTCAACAGCTGGTGAATGTCTGATAACAAATACATAATATGTATAACCTATTTTTAATTTTTCAAAAGGCTGTTTTTAAATTATTTAACTGAAAGCTGAAGCTATTATGTTCCTTAGAAAAATAGCTATAATATCAGATTAACTCAACCAATTTGTTTGAAACTCAAATTGCTTCATGTCAAGATTAAATTTCAGTTTCTAGTTTTAAGTTCTAGAAACTAGTTCAAACAATTTCCATAATGTTTTGAGTTAATAACTATTTACATCTGAGGGAAAGGCCTTATGGTACCCAAACTTTGGAAAGTAGTTGTTAACTAGAATTTATTTAAATTCTCTTGCCAGCTTTTTAAAATTTTATTTTTGAGAAAAATATTTTCTAATGTTTTTCACCAATTTGCCCAGTTTTGTCAATTTTACAAGGAGGTATACAGTGTTGTCAATGGGGTGTTTTAGTTAAACTCATGTTTGACATATACGAGCATTGTAGTGAATGAAGTTAGTAGGGAAAATTAATCAAGATCTTGTAAAGTAAGTTTGTACATTTTCTTACATGTACATGTACAAACTACTGCATTGGCCTCCGCTAATAGTCAAATTGGGCCCCATAAAGAATGAGCGAAAAAAAAAACACAAATCTGGCAACACTGCAGTGTGGTAGGATGGTAGTACTGTCGTACAAGAGCACCAATTAAACTCAGACCATCAGCATAATGCTATTAGTTGTCATGGCAACCTAGACTATCAGCATAATGCTTTTATCCCCATGGTAACCTTACATTATCAGAATAATGGAAACTGGCTGGCGACGCCTGGTAATAGCTGTACAAATGCATACTCTATGCACACATGCATTGCACCCATACACACACACACACATATGCATGCATGCACACAGCATACACACCTCATTGCTGACTACAGATACATTTTGATCATGTGAGTGATATTGTCACGTGTGTATGTGTGTGCATTTGTCTGAAAAAAAACCAAGAATTTCTGAGGCTTAATATATTTGTTTTGTCTATGTGGCTTTTCTATAGGTAACTATTTTCTCCATCGGAATTTTGCTTGGTTAATAGTAAGAAGGGTGCCGGGGAAGGGTGTTCTGTATGTTCCTAATAATATTTAGGAGATCCCTAATATTTGGGGATCCTTAATATTAAGGGGATCCCTTCTTGACCAACAAGTAGATTAGGCTTATCTTTACACCAGAGTGTGTTTTGAATCAATCCCACAATACATTGCAATGTACCTATACTCTACTGAACACATGTTAGTACCTAGGGATAAAAAGTGTTCAAGTTTAACAACTACAAGACATTTCATGATCATGCAAACAAATTTGAGTACTTGCACCTTTTGGGCTAAAACAAGTGTAAAAGTTGGGTTTTTTTTATGTGTTAAGAATAGGATTTTTGTGGGATCCTATGACCTTATTGAAGTGAAATTTCCCAAAACTGGTGCATTGTGGGATGGACTCAATATACCCTCTGTCTTTACACCATGCATGGTTATTGTCAACATTCCATGCCAAATGCAGTTTCATTTCTGTTTATCATAATTCTAAGAAGCAATTTAAGGCACTCTATATCTAATTATCAGCCTCTTCCACAACACCTAATCCATTCAGTTTTATCACAATTATCCAAGAAGCACAGTTACCATAATACATGTAATTATTAGTCTCTTCCACAACACAGTATACAAATTGTGGTACATTCTGTGCTGTGTTGTTATTGATGTACATGTTGCATATTTTTAATTTTCTTGTGTTGTGCATTTTGGATAATTAGTAGGCATTTTCTCTTAGATACATGAACCCAGTACAGTGGTGTATCTTGGGGGATGCTTTTTCTCCCTCCTCCGATTCATGCAAAATCAGCCTATTTTGGCTATTAGAGGTCCTTCTACTGGATCCCTCTCAAAGGGCCAGGACTGGATACACTGGTACTGTAGATATAAGCTATGTCAAAACAAATATCATAAAGCTATTATCTTCAGATCCATAATTTTACATTTTTAAATGTTTTCTTTTAAATTCCATGAGCTGCCTTATTTTTACAGAATGTCCAAGTATAATGTAACTGTTTTACATTAATTAATATATTTTTTTGTGATATACAAAAAAATCCCAAAAATAACAACCTATAGAGTACTTTAAACCCACTTATTTTGCATCAATAAATGTTCATGATCTACTCAATCTAAGATACCTGCAAAGATCCATGGCAACTGATTTTCATGAATTGATACTGCTTGTGAAATGTGACAAAGTAAATTCATGAAATTAAAGTCATTTTGTAATATTGATAGAAAGAGTTGTTTGTCAACCACTCTCTTCAGCTCTGTCAACAGTGCTCCAGATAATTATAATTGGCATGACAAAGAATTTTATAAATGTGATGAAAGTAACATAATCGGATTTGCTGCCTGGATATTTAAAGGTGTATTTCGTGATTATAGCACTTTCTGTTATATTTATGATTTACTAGATATCCTTGACAAAAAGCTAATAGAGGTTATCCGTGTTTCAGATTAGCAGCCATCTTTGCGGGAAAGTAATCTGAGAGCTATCCATTCAACTTCTTTGCACCTGGACCACATTGCATTGGTCTGGGTGAGTGTATTGTTGAACCCCCGAAGATGGCCGCTAATCTGAAACACGGATAGCCTCAATTCCTGCAATTTGTATCTCAGTGTCCCATATAAGCCACTGTGGTACCCTGCGAAATCTTAGGACTAAAGGATGCTCGGTTTGGATGTTATGAGCGAAAATGTGGCCCATTTTGGTTGACCAATTTTACACAGTACTCTATGGGGATTACAAAATCATGTTTTTAGCTCTCACATCAAAATGGGTTGAAATATCGGTGCAAAACTTTACAGATGAGGTTCTGAGGTAAAGGTCATTCTATCAAGATGAAAACATAAAAATACTTAAATTGGGTCATCCCCCTTTAAACAACAGTTGAATGTATTGTTATATACACCTTCATTTATTTCAATGGCAGTCCAAGGCTCTACCGTATGAAGGGTAAAAGAGTAGAATTATGTAAGCTTAGTTTTTCTCTACTTCTGAGGGTTAAATGAAGCTAGCTTTTCACACATTTCCCACAACTTATTTCAACTACTTATTTGGTTGGCAAACCTTGAAATAATGTGATAGCAAGATGCGTATGATATGAATTACGTAAGGCAGAGATATCTTTAGGGATATGTTTAACTTTTGGGGCAGGTGGAGATTAGTATCATCGACGACTCCCTTGCCCTATGGGCCTTAAATGACATCAGAACTAATTGAGATTTAAGACTCTGGAAAATTGACCGAAATCATGTTGCTTTATTAGTACAGTAATATTATATAATTTTATCCCATTCTGCACTATGCTTGGGGATAGTTTCAGAATGAACTTTGAAGGAAATCTGATGACATTATAGATGGACTGGGGTATTTGTGGTTTTAAAATTTAGAGTTGGATTGAAGAATATCCATGATTTCAAAATTTTGAATTTATAGTCCATTATTAGAAACAAAAATTACAAAAAATGTGTATTTAAATTTGTTGATATATCTGAAAATTTATCGATTGCCATCAGCAGACATTTAAAAATGCGAGGTGGGTAAGAAGTTAATATTGCTAAGAAGTGCCTGGATGGTGAAAATGGATGCATTTGGGCAAAAAGAAGAGGGGATATCCCCTAAATTCTCTTTGGAATTCTACCTATTGTTTATATCTTGCTAATACCATCAATATCCACTGACTTCATGATTTGGGCAAAAAGAAGAGGGATATCCCCTAAATCCTCCCTGAAATTCTACCTATATTGTTTATATTTTGCTAATACCATCAATATCCACTCACTTCACGAATGCAGAATTCTGAAAAATTTTGAGGCAACTCTGCAGAATTCTCCATTATGTCTTACAAAAATCAACCCATCTTTATCCACTAAATGTGTTCAGAATTTGGTGGTACCTGTAAAATTATTTTGAGCTATATTTTTACTGTTGTTTTCATAACAGTGGGGTGTGTTAGATGCAGGTAGGGTGGGGTAGGGTGAGTGAAAGTGAGGTAGGGATGTAGGGTGGGTGAAGGTAGGTGGGGTAGGAGCAGGGGAGCAATTTGCCATTTTTTATGGTGATGTCCGTTTATTCACAGATTTTATTTTAAAGGATTTAGTTTTTGTAACAGCATTTTTGGTGTTCTACAGTAGCAACCATTTTCTAATGGCAAAAATGTATTTTTTTAAAATTACAGATTTTCTTAAAAAACAGCAATCCAGGAATTTCTGTGTTGAATGGGTTTGACATTTTTAGATGTAGGTTGTTTTGTGTTATTTTACCTATTTAAACTACAGCGAGTTAATTTTATGAAAATCTGTAACTTTTATGACAGATAGCAAAATGATTTTTTTAATAAAATAAAAATAGCTGGTTGCTGCTAAAAATGACAATTGCTAAAAAAAGATTTCTTGCTAATTTCGAACATTTTTACAAAATACACTGGTAGGAGAGCAAGGGGACTCAAGTTCAAGCTCCTCCAAACCCCCCTCAAAAAAGAAAAAAATCAAGCTCCAAGCAAAAGATGCGGAGCCTTAAAATGTTCAAAATTCCCACTTGTTGGACAAAAAATACAAATTTTTCATGATTGTCATAATTTGGCTTTATTGAAATTCACTTTACCCCATTTTATGGGCTGCCAGCATAGCTGGCAGGACCACTTTGCTTCGGAAGGAGAAGTTTCTAGTACGATTTGTTGTGTGCACCTGTTACTCATTGCTCTCACGCGATCGACGTGTGGTTATGTGGCCGACTGGCCGTATTTCACGGACTGTCAGACGATGGTAGCCACGAAATCACAAATTAGCCGTCGTCATTGTTTTAATTAAGACAAAAAGCAAGGGATTATTTCTGAATTGGTAGGCCGATTTCAAAATTATCCGATTATATAGACCTAGCTCACTCTTCACTTTTTGGGATAAGGCCAAACTTTTAATAGGAGGCACGCATAATACTTAATACCCACATATACCGCAATCAATTAGTTACTTTTTTTGGTATGGGCTTGGCCGGCAGCGTCGAATATTGTGTTGGAAAGGATTTGTTCATCGTTGGTGTGCATTTGTTTACCGTCGTGTAGACCTGTTAAACATCTGTCATTTTGCTTCCGGTTTTCATTCGGGACTAATCTGCTGGTTGAGAAACGATCCCTCATATTTCTTCTCTAATTTACAATTGTGATATTCAAATTTTAAAACAAAATGGTATGTAACAGTATGTAACGCATGTGCAAGAATGACTAAATGATTTTGAGTGCATATTGGCGGTATTTTGGTCTCGTACCTGCAAAGTTTCGAGTTATTCAATACCGTCGTCACTTCAATACAACGAACTAGGACATGAGATCAGCTGGTCGATAATGCCCAGTGCTAATGAAAAATGGATTCGAATGTACTAGGTTACTTAGACTAGGGTAAAGGTCATTCTATCAAGATGAAAACTAAACTTAAATCGGGCATCCCCCTTTTAAAAACAGTTGAATGTATTGTATTACACTTCATTTATTCAATGGCGTCCAAGGGCTTACCGTACGAAGGGTAACTAGGGTAGAATTAGGTAAGTTAGTTTTTCTCTACTCTGAGGGTAAATGAAGCAGCTTTTTTTTTTTTCAAACAGTTTCCACCACCTATTTCAAACTACTTATTTGGTTGGCAAACCTTGAAATAATGTGATAGCAAAATGCATTTGATATGAATACGAAGGCAGAGAACTTTAGGGGTATGTTTAACTTGGGGCAGGTGGAGCTAGTATCCTTGACGCCTCACTTGCCTTATGGGCTTTAATGACATCAGAACTCATTGAGATTTAAAGACTCTGGAAAATGACCGAAATTGTGTTGCTTTATTATACCGAAAATAGATATTTTCCCATTCTGCCACTATGCTCGGAAAGTTCAGAATGAACTCGAAGGAAATGAGACATTAAAGATGGGCTAGGGTATTTATGGTGTAAAATTTAGAGTTGGATTGACGAAGGTTCCATAGATGATTTCAAAAATTTGGACTTTAAGTACATTATTCAAAATAAGGTATATTTAAATCGTGGAAATATTTGAACAAATGGTTTCGATTGGCCATCAGCGACATTAAAAAAATGTGAGGTTGGTAATAAGTTTAATATTTGCTAAGAAGTACCATGGATGTGTGAAAAGAATGCTTTTAGGCAATAAAAAATAGGGGATATCCCCTAAATTCTCCAGAAATTCAACTTATTTTTTTAAAATCTTGATAATAACCAACCATATTGTAATGCAAAATATGTTCTTGCGGAATTCTGCATATCTCTTACAATAGCTAACTTGATCCACTACAGTGTACACATCAGATTTTGTGGTAACCTGTAAATTATTTTTGGCTATTTTATATTTTCCTCTGTTTCATAACAGTGGGGTGGGCTAGATGGCAGGTAGGGTGGGGTAGGGTTGAGTTAAAGTGAGGTGGGGTGTGGGGTGGTTGAAGGGCAATGGTGCATGGAAGTATGTAGGGTAGAGCTGGGGGATCAATTTGACATTTTTTTTTTCATGATGCTATCCATTTTATTCACATATTTTATTTTAAAGGATTTTTGTTTTTTGTAACATACTTTTTTGCTGTTTTATAAGCTTTTCCATTTTATATAGCAAAAATGTATTTTTTAAAAACAGATTTTCTTACAAACCAGCAATCCAGGTTGCTTGTGTTGATGGGTTTGGCATTTTTTACATTAGTTTGTTTTTGTGTGATGTTACTATTTAAACACATATTAGTTATTTTTTGAAAATATGTAACTTTTATGACAGATATCAATTTTTGAGGGCATATTCAAAATGATTCCAATAAAAATTTAAAACGAGTGTTGCGGCAAAAATGGCAATTGCTAAAACAAAGATTTCTTAGCTAATGCGAAACATTTTACAAAATACAACTGTTAGTAGAGCAAGGGGACTCAGTTCAAAAGCTCCTCCAACCCCTCAAAAAAAGAAAAAAATGCAAGCTCCTCATGCAAAAGATGCGGAGCCTTAAAATGTTCAAAATTCCGCCACTTGTTGACAAAAATACAATTTTTCATGATTGTCCATATTTTGGCTTTTTATTGAATTCACTTTACCCCATTTTATGGGCTGCCAGCATGCTGGCAGGACACTTGCTTTCCATTGTACATATGCGTGGTGTGTCCTTACAATGTGAAATTTTTCATGCCGCGGCCCAAATTTATATTATTTTATATGAATTAGTGAAGCAACGAAAGCCTAGAACCCAAAAATTCCAAGTTCGTTTCTGGCAACCATCTCTGTCCAAAATTGTTTTCAAGTATCATTGCAGAACCAGATGGCTGTGATACTAGAAACATTCGTTATTCACACCATACAGTATTTCCTCACAAGTTTAACGTGTTACAAAATGGAAACCGGCCCATATCGATATTTTCCCAACATGACCGGCTCTTGGCGGATCGCGATTCTGTCAGATATTTCTGCTGGTGAATGACGAACTGAGAAATTGCCATACTTCATTTTTTACCTGTTTGTTCAGCTGCACTGCTAATCGGGTGCCGGCCTCGGTTTGCGAATGAGACATTAGGTTTTCCACAAGGGTTGTTTTGAACAATTCCATAATGCATTGGGGCGCAAAAAACCAAATTGTCCTATACTGTAATTGGGGGGGGGTTTATTAAACACGTCAGTACTTTGGGGATAAATTGTTCAGAATTTAAGGACCACCAACACTTAATGATCATGATAAAAATTTCCTTAAAGGTCCCGAGAAAATGATATGATAACCTACTCCAAATCTTTACATGGCATTCCATCCAATAACAGAGGGCCACAAAAAGAAACACCCTACTAGTTACTCCTTATGTGTATAACTATTGATTTTCAGTCAGTGTCAGGAAGAGATTCACACCAGTCACCTGGAAATTTCTATTACACTCTCTGACAATCAATAGTTTAACTATGATGTCTCAACCAACCCAAAGATTGATGCTTTTTGGTCCCTCCTTGAGACTATGACACAAAACCACAACTCAATTCTCTTTGGCCGTTCCTGGGACCTTTAAAGTGACATAATGGCATGAAAAAAATTGACATCATGAAAAGGACCCTTACTGAAATCACTTCCACGAGTTTGAAAAACGATTTGGACTGTTTACATTCTGTAAAAACATAAAAACAGGAAGAGTTCCGGGGGGGGGGGGGGGGAGGTGGCAGTTTGGTGGCAATTTCTGAACAAGGATGCTGACATTACTGCCCACATTTACCAAACTTGAAGAGCAAGTTTGTCATCAGCTACAGACCATTGCTATTATAATGTGCCATCCTGGCTAATCCACTTTCCACTTGCCAGATCATACTACAAGCCTAAAGTCTAATGCCTAATCCCAGTCTGATGCTTTTGAATTGTTTCGCAAAACATTCTAGATACACTGTAATTCTGTCAGGGATGTAAACACCTTTCTTTTCTGTTCCAATTGTTTTTCAAACTTGGAGTGATTTCAGTAAGGTCCCTTTTCCGTTTGGTCATTTTTTTTGTATGCCATTATGTCCCTTCATGCACTTGTGCTTTATGGACTAAACTATGTTATAAAAAGCAGGTTCTATGTGTTAAGTATAGGACTTATGGTGGGGCATCATCTACCTTATTGGAGGTGGATTTTATTCCCAACACTAGGGCAAGTGATCATGTGCTTTTAATAATACATTACCTAAATAAAGCACACTGTATAATGTAGCATGAAGGTAATATTGTAATGTAGTCCCAAGGAATTGCAAAAGCGGTCTCATCACAAAGTGTCTTGTTATTGGGATGTGAATTATCACAGAGTGAAGAACCAAATTTTAAACGAATGTTATTTGTTTGAAGGCAGGTAAAATATACCCCCCTCAAGTTGGAATTTTATTTAGTGTATTTTGTAAAGCAACCCATCCAGACAGTGGCGGCCAAGCCTCATTCCATTATAAGCAACTCGCCAAAAATGTCAAAGAAATTACAGCAATACGGAGTGCAAACCAACAAACCAATTTGGGTGGCTTTGATGTGGTCTGTCATGGGTTTTCCCATGACCACATCACCTCGTCCCTGGTTCTTTATGCATACAAAAAAATCAGAAATAACCCTTCTATTGGAGTTGATTCTTCAACTCGCCACAAATTTTGGAATACGAAAATATTTCTTGACAACAAAAAAAAAAATTCAGAATTTTTCGTCAAGAGTCGCTTTACGTGTTAAACCAATGTGACGTCTGAAATTGGATTTCTTTTCTTGGCCCGCCCTCCCCTGGCCCAGCTTTGTCTTGTTGTTTTTATTTGTTCCTATTGTAATCAGGTCACTCCAAAATTGTTTGGCTGTTAGTCAAACCCTACAAATTTCTGAACTGATATGACAAAATAAAATAAATTCTCGGAATTTACCAAATGACGTCAGATGCAAATCAAATCAAAAGACAATCCAAACTTGTGACAGACATCGACGTCAGAAACCAACTTTATTGCAGGTTGTTTGTCAACCTGATTTGAACAGACCACAAATATCGTGATGTCCACAAGCCCCCTTGTACTTTATGTAACAGAATCCTTTGTGTGTATAACAAAACCTGGGTGCATAGTAAACAGCCATGGAAAAACATTAAATGTTGAACGAGTTTGAAGGGGTTTCCCCCCTCGACTAGATTGGTGATCGACTTGTTCAATCCAATTTTCTCTTGCTCTGAAGCAAATAATTAGATCTATACAAATGCATGATACTTTAATTTTAGCATTGCTATGGAGAAATATTAACATTTGGTTTTGGTTAAAAGCATTTAATAGATTACCTCCAGTGAAAAAAGAGGGCAAAGAAAATGCAAAAACACCTTTCAAATTTAAAGGCATATAGTTGATTTACTAAATCAGGAAAATCGAAATATTTGGCAATGTCTGTAACAAGTATAGTGTATCCCCAATATACCCAGCAATGATAGACAGAAGCAACATAATACGACAAAATTTCAGAAATTTTAGGCATTAACTGTCCTTAACGGTACGGACACTTACAAAACCTCGCAATTGAATGGCGATTGGTATCTTTGAACACTGCTGTTTTTCTTCTTTTCCTAATCCATTTTTCAGTTGGAGAAACATAATTATCAAATTCTACAGACTTATCCCTTCATTTTTACTCATTCCCTGCAGTTCAAATATTTAGACTCTTTGGGACAAATCACTGATGTGTCTTTACAAAAAAATTGAGTGGAAGCATTGAATTTGGTCTGGTCCCCGTTGTATGCTTAGTGTTTCTTTGTACAGCCAGGTCAAATTTGTTTACGCACTTACCTTTTGACGGGAAAAAGGAAAAAAAAACTCTTTTCTTATTCTTTATAAGCCATCCAGCTCATACAAGAATTAGTAATACTACTACATAGACTACTAATATTTTTTTTTTTTGTATTTTAAATTGGGCGCAAAGCATTAATTCCACATTCCCTGCTCAATTGTCATGAAAAGGAATAAAAAAGGGGAGAAACCTTTGTACTTTGTGTACAGCAATTTACATTTTCTGATTCAGTGTGACCTGAATAATTGATAGTGCTCCCTTTAAACAGGAAATATAATAGATATTCATAACTGTGCATCACGCATTCCAAAAGACTCAATCATTGATGATGGCATATCAGCATGTTACAATATGTTAATGTTTAATAGTCTTTGATAAGAAGGGGAAGATCAAATGGTGATTATGTATGATGAATTGACTTAAAGAGATTAGCAGCGATGATGAGATAGGAGAAAAAAATTGGAAATTTGATTATATTAGCTTATAAGATCTTAAAAATCCTGGAAATTGTGTACAAAGTACCAGTAGAGTTTAAATAAATGGCATGAATTCATATTCCTGCCACCACAGTCCTTCCAACCAGGACAGAAAAATGGCACATTTCCCGGGACGAGCTTCCAAGATACCCACTTTCCCAACAATTTCCTTCAACATGCAGTTTTATATTTCCGTTGAGGCTGCTGAAGTCATGGTGGTGGACACACATACTGAAATTCTTTCGGCAAAGAAAAAATGGAAGTACTGAAATTTGTCCTTCCGTCTCCCAAAAAAAAAAAACAATAGACATATGCATTGAACGGCGCTCAAATGTCCCTAAACAGCTTGATTGTTGCTGTGCATTCAAACGAATAAACAAAGATCAATTAATATGTGTTTTAGGCTCCGTACTTTAAGTCGTGGTGCAAATATCACGCTATTTTAGTTTTTGTTTGAAGGTAACATGTCAAGGAATATCAAGAAACAGGGGGCGAAATTTAGATAATAGTTGTGAGTACTAATTTTCTTTGGCCCTGGCTTACGCGCGTGTTGCTTGTTGCGTGAACTGCATCTACGTGCAACCCAGTGGTGCGCCGTTTTGGTGGGGAAGCAAGCGTACCTAGTAACTTGGCCAAGAAATTGTTACTCCGACTATAGTACCACTGACAAGCAAAAACCATTTTATTCATGTTTTCAAAGTAAATGGGGACGCGCGAGATGGTTTCACGTCATGCATCGTTTTGTATAACGACAGTCCATAAAATGGAATTATTGGAAGAATGGTGAACTCGGCAGACACAATGTTTTTCTGAGAATTGTGGGTTTATCAACAAATTTTTTAGCTTGTGCTAACCAGTCGCTTGGTGCCGAGTTCTTTTTCAAATCATTGAAGGAATAACACAGAAGGGAACCTACCAAAGTGGGGGATCTTGTTCAGCAGGCCTGCATTTAACAGTGGCTGGTGCTAAGTACTTTTTGCAAGTCATAGAAGGAATAGCATGGGTAGAAGGGAACCTACCAAAGTGGGGGATCTTGTTCAGCAGGCTTGCATTTAACAGTGGCTGGTGCTAAGTACTTTTTGCAAGTCATTGAATGAATAACATGGGTAGAAGGGAACCTCCCCAAGTGGGGAATCTTGCTCAGTAGGCTCGGTTCTGACTCAATACAAATTCACCTAACGATGTTCTGTTTAACAAGTTTGAATTTGCAAATTTGTCGACTCATTTTTTCCTCGTTTATCTTCAGCAAATGCAAATAGGAAGTGAAGGAAACCTCTTAAGTCAGTGCATGTCATCTGATTTGCATATAAATAGGCAGTGGTTAATGAGCCATGATTAAACAGTAGAAAGTCAATTGCTAAATTGCTTTTACACTGATGTTGGCATGCAAATGACAAACCGTTACTGTCCATCAAAATCCTACATAATTGTACCCAAATATTCTAGCAATTGGGCTTTAAAAAAATTGTTTGTTTGGCGTAACCCGACCGACCCTAAAAAAACCTGCCGACTCAAAAGTTTTTATGCAATTAGCACAAAATAAAAAAATATTCTGCCGACCGACCCATTATTTTCAGCCACAATTAAAAAAAAGTATTTTTTTTACCAACACAAAGACGAAAAAATAACAAAACAAGACAACTAAGCAACTACAACAAGTAAAATAAAAGATCTTTGCTATGTCATTGAAAAAAGCTTTAAATAGTAGCATCTTGTAGTCATTTTAGAGTAAAACATTGAGAAGATCTAAAAAAAAATAAAAATAAAAATCTAACTGACCGACCCTGATATTTTTTCTCTGTTACGCCAAACAAAGATTTTTTTTATGCCTTAGATATTTCTGGTTATGACTGCATTATTGATTAAGATTAATAGCTGGTAATTAGCTATTTTTTAAGAAGAAAAGATGGTTTCACAAGAAGTACATGTTGTCTCAAATTTAGTAAAAATTTTATTCATGAATTACAATTTGTTTCTTGTTGGCAACATTATATATTCATTTCTTGATATTTAATCTGTTTTGATATGCTTCATGTCATTTTTAATAATCATACATCATGGTAGTTATCAATTAGAGCCTCTAAATTATACACAAATTAATGTTTTGTGATATAGGTTGGATCACCACCTGTTAAACAATTTATTCTCACAAAATTTGTAGGCTATTTATTTTCACAAAATATGTAGGCTATTTATTTCCACGAAATTTGTAGGCTATTTATTTTCACATTTTCCAAAAGGCTTATTATGAAATCATTCTTATTAGTTTCTTTCACAAGGATATGAAACATTGAAGTAGCAAAATAGTACTGACAATAGGATCCATTTATGAACATTTCTTGCCACAAAATTAAACTTATTTTAGAGTACAGAAGAACCTGTTACAATTACAAATTGGATACTTCTTTTAAAGTATTAATACAAATTACAGTGAAATAAAATATTTTCAAACAATGGGCACAGCTTGCAGATTTTCCCAATTTAGTTAAATTTGATGTAAGATCCTGAAAAAGTGGATTTCTATTTCCAGTATTTTTACTTTTAATCAATCAAAATTAATGAAAATAAAATGGCCACAAAATTAAATTGACCCTATCCTAGTCACCACAGTACATTGTATATTTTGCTGGTTCCTGTGGAGCTTGGACTTACTATTGGATGGATAAACTCTCAAGAACTTGTTGATGAGTTCCTAGCAGTTTCTCACTCATTATGTGACTCAAACGTTCATTTGAAACCATTGAGATAGACAAATTATTTTGGAGAAAGTAGAAATCATTAATTCCTATACATCAGTAATTTATAGAAATTTGCTTGAAACATGTTGGTACCTATAGTAGATTCAACCCATCGTGTCATCTCTAGTACTTTTCCAAAGGTATCAGCATTGTATCAGGGATGTGCAGTGGATAGAAATTAAAATTCCACACTAAAACTAATTGAAACATGTAGTCCGATAGCAGAGGAAAATCGATTTTGTGCTTAATGAAAGCATTCAAGTCATCGTACATGCATTTATAGCTACATTTGCTTCAATGCTCTTCAATGTAACAGGTGAGTTCAATGTTCCCGACCTTTGTGAGTGCCCGTGTTTTGGATATGAACGGACACAAAAGTCTTTGCACTCTCCATATACGCATGAAAGCCAGATTGTCTTAGTTCGTTCATGAAGCAGGTGAATCAGGCCACATATTCTGCTACCTCTCCCTACTAATCGACGCTGTCCAAAACTTTTCCTCCAATGACATGATATTTTGAATCTATTATAGTGTGTAAAGACAACCTTATTTCAATCATTTCCACCTCGGTAGATTCTGTGTAGGCTATAACACCTAAATCAGTGGCTTTTGAGATGGCTTTTCAAATGACCTACACATATTGTAAGCCATCCCAAAACCACTAACCTAAAACTAGGCTTGTTTGGACTCATTTATTGATTGGTTGATTTTATTTGGTTCCACAGCATATAACATATGCAATTATAAAAAAAGAAAATAATTAATGGTAAAAAAATATTAATGTACTAACACTTAGTGTGAAAAACATACATAAGTAATAATACAATGTATGAAAAGTGTAAAAGTAAGTGAGAGAAAATAAAAACTAAGGAACCTGGATAATGCATGAAAGCCAATATTCCAGGCTTGTTTCCAGTGGGGTCCATTTTCAGGGAGACAAAAAGACAAATGGAGGCTAAAAATTTGATGTGATTCAAAACCTGAGAAAGAAAAAAAAACCAAGATAAAAAAGGGGAGATATTTGAATTCAAGGAAAAGGAAGATGCTATCTTCAGTAGATAGCACTCTAATCCTAGCTCCCAGAACACTGTTGAGTGGCAATGCAGCACACATTCATCCTAAGATAATTGGCACATGGTTAAATGCCATGCCAAATTTAAATGTATTTTTCATGGCCAATTCTAAATATGCTCATAGAAATACATGATTTTGACCTTTTTTGGGAAAATCACAAATTTGCACTTTCATCACTTGCAGGGTAAGGTTGTAAAGCTAGTCGGGAAGAAGTCTCTTGGGTTTCTATACTTTATTCTCTCTGAGCATTGTTAAGTGACAATAATTGAAAAGAGATAAGCTATTGCATGCCATTTACCACCTGCCAATTAGCTTAGGATGAGTGTGTGCTGTATTGTGTTCTGGGAGCTAGGATTAGAGTGCTATCTACTGAAGATAACATGATTTTATATCAGGTAGATGTATGTACAGGCATCTTGTTAGGTGTGTGCCTTTCTACAACTAATGCAAATGTTAAGTAGTATACCTTTATTTTGGACTATAACTTTTAAAAAATGCTGTTTCAGCCATTTCTGGCAGTACCAGGGAAGCAATTTTTGGTCCTCTGTTAAATAAAAAAGAGTACCCTACTTAAATTTTTATTTTCTTTCCTTTCCTTTTTTTAAAAAAATTGTTTCTGTCCACTTTTTGTGGGTTGCCCGGCAAGCTGTCATGGGATATCCGGCCCAGGGTTACATGTACTTATTGAGAGTCCCTTGTTTTTTTTTTTTATTTATGTCAAGGCTAATCTAGGCATTAACAGCAGTTATCTAAATTAGTAACGTTTAGATAGCGATTAACCTCCCTTTTGAAACTCTGCCAGTCCTGGTTTGATGCTACATGAGTAGGAAGGGCATTCCATAAGCCTACAGAGAATGGGAGAAATGATCTTCTGTGGGAGGCCAAGTTGGACCTTGGGACTTTCACAGCAAGGTCATGAGACCTGACTGAGCGCCTAAGGCGAGGATCAACTTAAAGCAGCTCAGGTACAGCTGGCTGATGAGATCTGGTGCTTGTCCATCAAACATGCGGTGGAAAGGTGACAATTTCCAACTGCCGCCCTGCGTATACCAAGGGTTGGATGTGATGAGTGGAGAGCTCACTCTCGGGGATACCGATGATGGAATGGCACTCGTCTTGATTGCATCTAGTTTGGCAAGTGAAGTATGGGGTGTTGCTCCACACCATTCTGAACTTGCATATTCCATGTTGGATCGAACCATGGATTTATATATAGAGCCCTTTCAGTGTCCCTAGATAGGGTCAGCTCGACGCGAGGAATCCTTGTCGTCTGACGGCAGTTTTAGCCATTTTGGTCATCACACGTGAGACCATTACATGTCATTACACTGATGAGATGCCACGTATAATCAACACTTGTCAACCTTTTCTAGAGTTGTTCCAAACAAGGGAGACTTGGATGGCCTGTTGCACCATCCTTTTTCGTTTGATATTGTTACAGTTGTACACTTGGCAGCACCAAAAAGTACATTCCATAAGTTTCCCAAGACTCGACTTGTTTCAACTTCACAATCTCTTTTGTTTGACTATGGCAATTATCCCTATTCATAGTTGTAAATACAAAGTTCTGGAGTAGAGGAAAAGAATTCTTGACTGAAATTGGGATACAGCTGTGAGATGAGGCTTGTTCAACTGCAGGAACTAACCTCAGGTTGCAACGCACATCCCATTTTTGGCTTGTCAGTGCCCTCCTTAGTCCAATCTCCGCAAATAAAACCAAGCCGATACAAAACTCTTATTAGATACCTTCAGAGGCTATAGTAAACATGGATCGGGTCAGAGGGGATTTGAATCAATCCCATAATGCATTGCAATATGCTATACTGTACTGTACTAAACACATGTCAGTACTTAGGGGATAAAAAGTGTTCAAGAAGTTTAAGAACCACGTAAGACATGTTTCATGATCATGCTAAACATTCCCCTAAGTACTAGCACATTGTGGGCTAAAATGAGTGAGATCACCTTTCTTTGTGAGATCACATGACGCTTATTGAGGTGAAATTTTCCCAAACTGGTGCGCATTGTGGATTGGCTCTCAAAACAGCCCTCTGTTAGGGTCTAAGGAAGAAGATTTTTGAAGTTGATTCAGGTGGCTTACTTGTAAATTTTCACTGCTTTTGAGCGAGTGATTCATCCGTAAGTTGACTGGTTAAGTTCTTGTTTTTAGGAATACTCTCATCCTCTAATGTCGTAAATGTGTGATGTGTGAGTCAGATGAATGTGAGATGAGCTGAATTAAGCTAGCATTTATCTCATGTGACACTTGAATATCTTGTTCGTGAAGTTGGCATGTAAATTTTGTAGCAATGCATGTAAGGGTAACAAAATACAAGCAGAGTGGAATTTTACATGTTTCATTTTTGGGTACTTTTTAAATTTGAATACTATACTTTAAAAATTGTCCTCATTTTGTAACAGTGTATTGGTGGAAATATCTTTGAGCCAGTTTTTGTGTCACCTGCTTTAGCAGGAAGATACATAGGGATAGCTTTTTTCGTAGTGGGTGGCCTGTGTCCGTAAGCAAAGGTTAACAATTGCTCAATGCTCACATACGCATCGCCTTATTAACTTCATACTTGGTCAGAAGAACCCCTGGCCCCAAGATCATGAAAGTACTTATTGCCCTCAAAATGATACTGTAAAAGGGATGAGAGATTTCCTTGTACAAGGCCATATGAATAACCCCTGATGTAAATCTTGTTTCTTAAGGTAGGGGCCAGTACCACTGTTGATCCCCGGACCCAGGGTCCTAGGGGCCCTGCTTATACAAAAAATTACAGGAACCCATAAAAATTGAACAAAATTGTCTTTGGGCCGTATGAATGGGGCCCGTAACTCAAAGGTTCCCTCAGGCCCTTAATTTCTCTTGACGGCCCGGATGAGGCCAAATATTCTAATCTCTCTAAAATGCTTTTACTTCTGGCGTAGGCTTATATTTTGGGGGGGTAAAATTTTCTATGTCTATTCTGCATTTTGTTGAAATATATATCCTTAACTTTTTTTCATTCTGTTCTTCATAATACTTACCAGAGCAATGCCAAGAAGCTCTTGAGAGAAGGGCAGCAAACAGTAAAACAAGTGAACGAGGAAGTGAAAAAAACTGCTGGCGCTCCGGTCCAAAATGGCGTGTATGCCAAATTTGCACACAACCAAATTTGCTGATGGTGTCGGACATTCCTGTAATTACTGCCAACTCAAGTCGTGTGCTCGGTGTGGAGGCAGAGTGACACTCCGCTCAAATAAGGTAAGACAACAACATTTAACAACATTCAATACTGCCTATAAATAGAGTCTGTATGAGTGGCCCATTACAGGACACAACATGAGATAGTCTCTGAGACCAATCAAAAGAGTGCTCTATACTGCTATGTAAGCCCTACCAACATTCTCAGAGTATCTATGATTTGCTCATTACATGATATTACCTGCCTAGTACCAATCAAAATAGTGCTGAGATGCTGATAGATAGGTTTTAGACCTTGGGCTCTGCAGACCACTAGTAAATTGTCCAATTCTGAAAAGTGTTCTAATTTTGCCCAAAATATTAAAACATATGCATTTTTTTAATAGTTAATCTACTTTTAAAAATGCAATTAAACCCACTGGCACACTCCGTGCTACACTGTAAAAATTAAGTGTTTGGTTGGTAACAAGTTATTAAACCACTTAGTGCCGTTTTAACGAAACAACCAAAATACAAATCCCACTTTTTTGCGTCAAAAAAGGGGGTATTTTCTTTGAACCACTGCTCTATAAATCACTAAAAACAGTGAAATTCAGCGATTGTTTTTCCCATTTTTAAATCAGAGCACTGTGAGTTCTAACGTGAAGCCTTAATGCGTTTAAAAACAATAATGATCCTAAGTGTTAGATACTTAAAATAAACATGTTTGGGTTTTATTTTGAACCAAACTATAGTGTTAAGCTCTAAATGCCTTTGGTGTTATGTGTTTAACTTCTAAACAACTTGTGTTTATGCTTCCTAAACGGCTGGCAAATGTATAGTGTTTTAAAAGCTTAAGGCGTTTCAGTAAAAATGTCCATGGCTCTGATGTAAAAATAGGAAAAACGATGCTGAATTTCAATGCTTTTTTAAAGCGATTTATAGGAGCAGGGGTCTACGAAAAAATACACACCCTTTGACCAAAAGTGGTATGTTTATTTTGTTGTTTCGTTAAACGCGTTTAGGTGTTAAGAACTGTTACAAAAAAAACCTAAACACTTAATTTTTACAAGTGTATCATCATCTAAGCACTATTTTTATGGTTACTGGAAGGTAATATATTGTAATGAGCATTATCAGAGATATTGTAAAAAAAGGTGCGATGTTTATGCAGAGATTATAGAAGCACCCTTGTTGATTGGTTCTCTGAGGGCTGTTTGTTGTGCTGTAATGAACCAATCCGAGATTGTATCATTGGTGGTAGTGCCCATGGGAGTTAAATGAATCCAAACAAGCCTATTTTGAGGTCAGTGGAGGTTTTGACATGGTGTTTGATCTGTGACCGTCATTTAGAAGCCATGTAAAAAACACTGACTTGCATGTTATAACTTATACAAAATCTCACATTACCATGTTAAAAGGGTTAAGATGAGAAGCCATCTAAAAACCACTGACTGTGTTATAACCTATAAGATCTACCAGGGTTGAAGGGTTAAGGTGAAGCAATCTCACAAATAACCACCTGCTTAGTTTATTAAACCAGTACAGAATTTTTACTAGGGTCGAAAGGGTTAAGAAGGAAGCTGTTTCAAAAGCCATACTTATGTGTTATAAAACCTATACAAAATCTACAGGGTTGAAAGGGTTAGATGGAAGCGTCTTAAAAACCCAATGACTTAGTGTTTTTTAACCTAAACCAAAAATCTACAACAGGTAAAATATCTTTGCTATGTCATTGAAAAAAATGAAATAGTAGCATTTTATATTCATTTTGGAGTTGAAAAACTTTAAAGTTATTTAAAAAAAATCTCAACGACCCTAATTTTTTCCTTTCTGACGGAAAACAAAAATTTTTTCTGGACCGTACGTGGGACCTGTACGCCACAGGTTAATTAGTCTCATTCCCAGCACTTGGTGGGTGTCCAATGGGTACGTATACTGCCAATCATCCATCCAACAAGTCTGGATAAGTTCAAATACGGGCAGGGTGGCGCCAGGGTAAAATCATAGGAGGGGCGAATATCACCTGCGGGGGGGGGGGGGGGGGCAAACAGTATAAAATGAATCATTTGGTTAAAAGCCCCTAATTTTCTGGCGCAAAAACCCTGTTTTTCACAAATTTTGAAAATCTCAGGGGGCGGCCGCCCCCCCGCCAACCCCCTGGCGCCGCCTGATATGGGGGGGTCGTGTTTTTTCTAAGTGCTGATGGTTCAAATAGACACGATCTTGAGACAAAAAACATGACGACTGGTAGGGCAGATTTCAAAATCATAGATTTTGTTTTGATGAGATGTCTTTGTACTGATAACGAGATGAAACATTGCAAGAAATTCTTTGTCAAGGCTTGTTATGCTGTAGTATGCATTTTAGTAGTTACCTCAGGCCTGCCTTGACCTTGATGGAATGAAACCGCATGGTGTTAACGATCAGCCAATAAAGCGCTCCTATAGATGACTAATCAGCGATCGACTGAAACAAAATTCACCAGACTTGTTGCGGTGAGTAGACTACAGGTTAATATCAAAATTATAACCATGACTGTTTAAGTGTCTGTCAATCAAGATAAGCAATGTTTGGCTAACATCGGATCTGTGATATATAAAACATGTTTTTCTGTGTTTGCATGCTGTTCGTGAACTTGTAGCTTGAAGGCTGACTCAGAGATTTCCTGAGGAGGGCACCCTCAATTTCCAAAAAAAAATTGTGTTTTTTGTATGTACATAATGCTTGTCCATATACTAATCACTGTGTGAAATTGCTAAGCTTAAATTGAATTCCTTCATATAGAAAATCACAATTTTGTTATCAAATTCCGGATCCGGAATTTTTGTTATACACGGTATCCTATGGGACTGTTATACTGAGCATAAATGTTTACTGCATGAAAACGGGAAATTCCGTTTCATCTCTACTTTGGAATTGAGCATTTTAGGTGACTATCTATAGTTCTAGATGACCATTTTAAATTAATACACAAAAAGAAAAAAAAAATTTTCGTTTCGAAACCTGAGTCAGCCTTTAAGCTGCTTAATGAACCTGTACTTTAAACCACACACAGAAAGATTGGTCTTATCAATTGATGTAGGATTTGCAGCATAACTGACATTGTTTTACTCAAGGTTCTAACTTCTGTGTGCGACCAGTAGGATATGGTTCAAATCAAGCCTTTAATTTATACTTATTTGGACGTCACTTACCCGAAAAAAAAAACAATTGTTGGACTCGTGGACCGCATAAATGGTGGTCAACTGGCTGGGAATTTAAATAAAAAGAAATTGTGTTTTTAGCCCAAACACTCACTCGGAGTACATATTTTGGGAGCATACCATTCTTTTCCCCTAAAGTACCAAATTTTTGCACTTTCTGGGCAAAGTGCACCCAAAAAAATTACAACTTCGCTAAATTTTTGTATGGTTGGCCAGGTGAGCTAATTTCTTTGTTTTGTTAGCCTCTATATAAATGCCTATAGATTTTGACTTGCTGGCAAAATTGGCAATCATTGGAAGAAATGCTGAGTTTGGACTTCCTCGTCCGATGTGTATAGGAGATGCGTGGAATGGTATTTATAAATGCTATTTCTTCAAGAGGATTGAGAAAATTTTGTGATTCACACTATGAGCTAGTAAAATCTCAATTCCCTTGGCACAGTTCAGTACCTTCCATTCACCAGTGTATTTAGAAAATACACACCCTGTTTTTAGGGTATAATATATGACACCCAGATCACACAAGGTCAGTTCATGTCAATGTATGTACAAGTACAACACACTGAACTGTGTCCTTTGTGGATGAGCATATTGTAACTCATAGTGTCAAGTCCTCCAATGGCCATATGAAATCCATATACTCCCTCTGTATAATACCTAACCTTAAACATCTACATAAGGTGTGTATGTGTGTATTTCAAATGAAATTATTCCATTTCCAATCTATGCTTCCCCATGGACTTAAAGACACTCTAGTGATTTACCCGAAAGAGTCAAAATATTTAAAATGCGCAGGATTAGCTTTTAAAGAGACATGATGACATTTCCAGAAAGGTACTCCCATTTTTTAAAATCGGGTTTTTTGCATATTTAGTATGTTTTTCAATGTGATATATCACACCTGAGTTGAATAAACTGAAAGTATTGTCTTTCATGCAGAACAGGAAAATACATAATGCTTTCCTATAGTGCAGTTATCATTTAAAATAGTGTAATACACTGCCAAACTGCTAAAGGTCAAACCTTTTAAAATTGTTGTACTTTGGTTTTAAAATAATTTTATTTCGATTTAAGGCTATTTTAAGTAAAAATAATTCCATCTTATTCTGTAGCAGATCCAAAATGACAAAGGAGAGACTATTATAAGCTCAGACACTTTTATCATGAAAATGAATGGAATTTTTATTTTGGTAAGAAAGAGCTATTTTTGCAAGAAGTATATTTGTACAAGTTTGAGAGAGGCTCCAAACTGGCAAAAAAAGGAAAAAAAATCTGCAAATGATACAAATTAAAGCTCATGGATGTGGAAAACTTACAGCTTAAAGCAATATTAGCACATTTTTTGAAGAGCGCCCCCAATTTTTCAAAAAATTTGAGACTTTTACACGGTTGCATTGGTAACTATACCTGTAATGGTTAAGCTCGAAAATGTCTGTCTCACAAACGAAGGAATTTTGTAATTGGAATAATTATTATCGGGGATTCCAGATAATAATTCAACAACTGCTGGAAACGGCCTTCCAATGTGAAATAGCCGGGAAATAGCGCCATGTACGTGTCTACGCTCATTAGTTGTTTTATTGTTTCAGGCAAGTCAAGTTAGAGGTTATTTTCTCGAGGTGGCACTTTTTCATCAAGGACGGACATAAACGTTAAGTCCAATCTGGGATCACAATTCTAATTACAAAATCTCTTATTTGATGATAAATACACATAGCATTATCGTTCACAGGTATAGTCTCCTAGGCAAATTACCAACCTAACTGTGCCAAAATATCAAATTTTGAAAATTGGGGGCGCTCTTCAAAATATGTGCCATTATTGCTTTAAATTCAAACCTGATAAAATATGGTTGTTGCAAAATGTATTTAACCACAAAATGTGTTTTTTAAGTGGTGAAATTTCAGCTCTTAAATTTTTTATCTTTTTTGCTATTTTGCATCAGTAAGAACTCAAATGTTCTGATTTCCTAAATTAAACTGTAAGAGAAATGAAAGGGCCATTCATAGGTCTTCATTGATTTATGACAAAATTCAGTCAGAATGATGTCACATCTCAGCTATGATGTCATCCAATGGCTATTGATTAAAGAATGATGTCATGAGTTGAGTTTAACATTGTCATGATGTATCACTGTGTAAACAATATCGTACCAATATCGTACCAATATCGTACCAATATCATACCGAACTTCGAAAATAAGCTATTGATTGTTGTACTACATTTAATTAAGTTCAACAGGACTTTGTTGTTTCATATTCATGTTGTGTTAATTAATCTTGTTGTAATTTTGGTAACCCCAAAACTAATTTCTGAAGAAGAGTGCATGTGATTTTTGCTTTTCTCGATTTATTTACTTCGTTGGAAAAATTGATCATAAATCTCGGAATGCAGAAATAGGACAGAAATGCATGTGTTTTTTTTTGTAATTAACAAAGAATTTCCATATGAGGTTAATTAAGAGCCCCCCATTTAAAGTAAATCAAACAAAACTTTGGGAAGATGGTCCCTATGAAGCAATACTGTCTCAATTCCTATGGCACAGTTCAATATCTTCCATTCACCACTGTATTTAGAAAATACTTCCCTTGTTTTTGAGAATGATTTTTGATAACCAGACCATAACAAGCTCAGTTCATGTTCAATGGTGATGGTGGGTGAAGCATTGCAGACACTTAATGGGGATGGGCCCCTTAAGAATGAGAATAAATTAAGGTTCTACTTGTTAGCGTTCATGTTCTGCTGAAAATAAAAGCACTTATGTTAAATCGGGCTCTATAGTCACCGGCAATCTGAAAAACCAAGCGCCTTTAGTCTGTATATAAATTTCACTTTGTAATTTAGCAATTTGAAACGGTATTAATAACGGAACTAAATGTGTCTAGAACCTGCTTCCAATTGAGATCTAGTAGAATTACAACAAATTAAACTGACTTTTTAATAGAATGTCATCCATGTCTGGTTTTTCTGGCACTTCCATTTCTAAAGCTCGTCTGACAGACATATCAGAGGAACTTGATTAAATTTTTAGACATTTTAAATTTCGGCACATCCCAATTGCTACCAAAATTATAATGTTTCCGATTGCTGTGTATTATGTAAGTGCTGTTTCTATGCACAAAATGTTAAGTAACATACCGCTGCTGACATTGATCTTCTAACAGTTTCTCTGCGGCGACATTTCCCGTGTATTTGGTAGAATTTCATGAAAATTTAAAATGCAGTGAAAATTGCATTAGACGTTATTTGATTAAATTGGGTATAGGGAGTGCCACGAGACTCGTACAATGCAAATATCTTCCACACTGCACCGCGGATGATCCCTATGTATGCATGGACTTGATCCATTTGCATGCAGCAGACTACACCATATTTTATGGCAAAAAATATTACAACCGTGAAAATTTTTTGATTCCAGGTGCAAATTTAGCCAAAAAGCTGACTCGTTTGTGGTTAAACAAAAGTCACTGACAATGCAAATGCAATTGATCAATTGATTAGCTCTAATCAATACATAATCTATTACCTGCCCGCTGATATCTGATTGGCCGCCATCTTGGAGAGTAAGCAAAGAGTTAGGTTACTGGCTCGCAGCATATCGCAAGTCTTGACATTTCTCTCAACCCCAAAATTTCAAGATGACATTTAATTTCACAGTTTTGATTTTTTCCGTCTTTAGCCTTATTAGGGTGCAGTACCGACGATGCTAGATATGATTTAGTATAGAAACACTCTCTAATATCCTAAACGGACAGCATTTTCTACGAGTCAAAGACAATGTCTAGAGTTGTCGGTTCCCGGGTTGAATAATTGAGGGGTAAAAATCGCTCGTCATCTGGAGTGAAATAGGTTCGCGCAACCTTTTTGTCAAGTAGCTGTGAGCAGGAGGAACTGAACTCAAAAGATTTTAATAATATGGTATTGTGCCTTGCTGTATATAGTACTGCATGCTTATTTTCACTTGGTTATGTATGCCCAACAATTGAGCAATTGGATCACGTCCAAGCTGTATATTACCAACATAGTAATTCAGAAAAAAATGAGGTGTAAACTGACAGCACAAAATAATTTGAAATTTGTCAATTTTTGTCTTAAATTTGGATTTAAAAAAAAAGGATGAAGGATAGCTTTTTTGGATTTTTGAAATTGATGTAATAGATCCAAAATTTTCAATTTTTAATCCCAATTTTGATATTTCCTTTATTGCAATAGCTTTAAAGGTGCAACGAGAGACTTCAAATAACAGTTGTTCCTAAAAAATGAGAAATTCTGATTTTTGCACTGGTCTTACGCTTTATCAAAAATATCCACATCTGAAAGGATTAAGCTGAAAACTGTTTCTTTGGTATAACATTTTTTGAAATTTCTAATTTTGTATAGGAGCAAATAGGAAATTTAACCTATGTTTTCTATTGAAATATATAAGCATTTACAAATCACCTTTTATTTTCATTGCAAGTTATTTCTGTAGCCAAATAAAAGGTGTGGAATCTATTGATTGTCTAATCACTACATATCACAGAAAATAAAGATGACTTTAAATCTCTCGATGGGGAGTGAATATTGGCTTCACCCTTTCAGGGGTGAGTCGGGGGGGGGGGGGTATCATTATTAGATTGTCAATTGAACAACATTTTCTGATATTTGTTTGTATTGACACAAATTCAGATATCAATGTAATTAATCACAATTAACTTAGCCATATTTTGTTTCTCATTCTATAGATTAAATTGAAATATGAAAGATAAGTAGCCATTAAAAATGCAAATTTGAACAAGTAAAATCAATTACCACAATACCAGGTTTCATCATTAACATTATTAAGCTATTGTCTGCTTCATTGGGACCTGTTATTTATTAACCTTGAAATTTGATTCTGTCTGGTGCTATGAATTATGGGTGTCGGGCTCTCCAGACAGGATCAGATATTTTATAAATTTGTCATAAAACCCATTTATAAGTTAGCGGCTCATTTTGCAGTGATTCCTGTATGTTGATATTCACTATGTAAAACCGTGGTCATTCTGTGTCTCATTTCGAGGTTCTGCCAGAATATTTGTTATTGGAAAAAATCAAGATCTGGGTAAAGGGTAAACTAGCAGAACCCAGAAGCATAGGAAATTTGCAAGCGATTTGGTGTCAGTGTTTTTAAAATGACCGAGAGGACAGTGAGAAGTTAAGATCCAAATATGACTTAAAATTACGGATTTCACACTAAAGGCTTCACAAAATACTTCTGCCAGTTTTCAAGGAGGTCCACGAGTCGATCGCAAGATAGCCTTGTTCTCAGAACCCCAATTTCACCAGAAGTGGTCAAGATTTCAGTGTCTGATGAAAGCTACTATTTTTTTATCTGCCCTGTGAAATCTTAAGGCTAAACTGTTTTGTTTGGATGTCATGAGCTAAAATGTCCCCCAATTTTCTCGACCAATATTAATTTCACAGAGTAGTCTAGGGCTTACATAATCATATTTTAACTTGGTGTAAAACTTTACACATGGGTTTTGGGGTCAAGGCCATGCAGTGAAGATGGAAACTTTATATGAAATTGGGTCATCCGTCTTTAATGTTTGCATATTTAAGCCCCTATTGTTTTACAAATATTATCATTGCTGAAAATATTCTATGTTGAGCTGAAAAGTAATCGGGGGGCTTAAAAATGTAGTTCCAGTGCAGTGACATTAATATTATTATGCAATCACTGATTTCCCAAGGTAGATTCCATGTTAGATTTTTTTTCACTACCTTCCCAAAATGTTATGCAGTTTATTGAATTACATTTATTGCAAAATGCCCAAATAAGGCACAAACCTTTTAGCAGTGGTTTATCATATGAACAAATAGAATCTGAAAAGAGGTTGTCAATCATGAAATATCTTGATGCCAAAAAAAATAATTTAACAGTTTTCTACTGTGTACACATCAGTGTTCAAATATTATTCTTTTCATGTGAAATTTGACTCATTTTTATGCCCATAAATGCATAACACGCTTAGCCCCAGAAATGTCAAATCTCTATAGAACTAGTCACCAATTCTCAAATTTTCCGAGTAATATTTTAATGGAAAAGTTCAACGCTCGCAAAATCATCAGCCAATGTACTGTTGGCGCAGTAGTACGTTCAGAAAAAAGTGATAGTTTTTGATAAGGGAGATAAGGTAATCTTCTTAGGAAATGGTCAAGCTAGTCACGGCCTTTTGGCGATTGCCTCTACCATCATTAACCCCTTGAGGTCTATCAACATTCTCAAAATATCTCTGATTGGCTAATACTTGATATATAACCTCTGAGTAGCCAATCAAAGTAGATTTTATATATCTATACTGTATGCACCATTAGGCTTTTCTTATCATATCTGTGATTGGTTAATTTCATCATTATAACCCTTTGAATAGTCAAAAATAGCCAATCAAATTGGGCAGTAGTACCCAGGGGTTAATCAATGTATTTATGGGTGTGAGATTGGTCAGAAAGATCAATGGTAATTCCATTGGGCTTTTCCATTTAAAATCCATACTCCTCTTGTGGAACTATAGTTTGTTTGGAATAAGATGGAACTTGACCTTTGCTGTATTGAGTTTGTATTACATAAGGGAAACGTTGATGAGTAATCTATTACTCTTAGTAAGCTTACTGTTTGCAGCATACTCTTTAATTTGCAACAATATTGAATGCCATGTTTGGCAGTTATGTGTATTAGACTTAGCAACATTTTGAGGTAAAAATCCATCTAAAATGAAACATACTATAAATATGCAGCTACTTTTCAGTTAGTATTTATAGTTATAGGGCGCTTGCACGGCAGGTCAATAGGTTATTTTGGCCAGACCTGCCTCCAGAACAACCCAACCATGCAGAGAATACAAAGGATTCACCTGAAGAAATAGCTGAAATGTTCAGGTGAACCAGGTGCATGCATTGTATTCTTCGCATCCTTGGATGATCTGGAGGACAAACAAAAGTCCATTCAATATAATTGACCTTCCGTGCAAGGGCCCTATAACCTTCAGGACATGGTTTAGTGACATACAGACCCTTATGCAATACAGTGTTATGTGAGATGACATACAGAAAATATCCCTTGCCTTAACAGTGAAAATATGGAAATACCAAGAGTACAATAGGCCACCTGTACTCTTCAAAAATTCCAGGAAATCAATAACAGGTGCATGTATTGTAGTATTGCAATGTGAGGTATTTAGCCACAGCATGGCTGTCTGTTACATTGGGTCTATACACAGTGAACTTGTAACATACATCAAGTATTTCAAGTAACATATAACATAGCCAGTCTGGGTATTCTGGACACTGATATCAGACACTAGTATTATTAGTCTAGACACTATTAGAATTCACTCTGTGTGTTCTGGATATCATGCCTCATGCCCGAGGTCAATTTCTGAATACACTGATATATGGAGGTCATGGGACTTTGCCCATGACATTCAGACTATGAGAGTTCATCTTTTGTATTTGGGTATTGTATATCAATTACCCACGGTCATTCTATTAATAGAGTGGCATATGCAGTTCATGAACCCTGTCCTTGCCATGTTTACTAAAAACTTTTGTGTATTTGTGGTATCAATACCTTAGCAAAGTCTTTCTAATATGATTGGTGTGTCTGGTGCCCAATCTGTTGCCCCTGCCATTCAAGCTATGGAGTCACTGTGTGTGTTTGGGTATCATACCTCATACCCAAGGTCAATATTTCTGAATACACTGGTATGTACAGGTCATTGAACTGTCCTTTACATTGAGGCTAGAGAGTTTAACTTCTGTGTGTTTTGGGTTTCCATATCTCATACCCAAGTCAATTTTTGAACAGTTGATGCTTGCCTTGTTCAATAAGGCAGTCCTGAATCTGGAATTATATCACCAGCAACTACAGTAAAGACAATAGTTTATTTTGAACCAAATGTATTGTCATACTGAACAGTTGAAATCATAGCCACAGCTATTTTTTAGTGTCCGGATTCCAACACATGTTTCCCTGCGGTTTTGCTCGCCATGCTCAGTCAGACCGCTTTGTTGCAGATTTGTACTGCCGGTTTATATGTATTTAAAGAAAATTTTTTCGTCGATTCTTGCAAAAATTTCTTGTCAGGGAGGGGGTTGCAATGGGCGTTTATGAGCAATTTGAATATATGTGGCCAACATGATGCTCTATTCCGGACTGACATGTACATGCACTTTGTTTCGCAATGAGCACAAGCTATGTGGTTATCATTTGTTCTGGGCAGTTTGCGAAGGGGGTAGGACCATCATATAGGTGATCTTAAATACAGAGTGAACAAGAAGAACCGGCGATGCCCTCCAACCTCGCTGGTTGAGCGATTATTTGCGACTGAGTAAAAATAGGCTTTCATTTGCCTCGAAACTCATAGCTAATGATAGCCCTAGCTCTGATACTCTTGTAGAACCTAATTGTACGGCACTTGTGTTTATCATCTACAGAAATTTATAATGCTCTAGCCTTGGTGAGCTGTCACCGCTCAAACCCTGGTTACCACCCGTGACCGTGCATTTGATTTAATGTAATTTTTGCAAATTTTTCATGTATAAAGAAAATAAGAGCATCTTGAACAATTGACTATTGATATACAGGTCACTCGTCTCTGGTCCAAGGTCCCTGGACATTGGAGTACAAGAATTCACCTTTAAATGTTTATCTTATCTCATCATACCTAAGGTCAGTTTGTCTTATTAAAATTGATAATATATATACTTTGGTTAACTGTGCCCTCGAATTGGGGAGGCTGTGAGGGGCTCACCTTTTGGGGCGTCCAGTTCTCCACCCAAGGCCATTTCTTTATTCCAGTGTATGTACAGAACATTGAACCGTGTCCTTGATATTGAGGGCTATCAAACTCGCTTTGTGAATTCTGGATATCATCATCCCCAAGGTCAATTTCTTTACAGTGGTGTATACATATCATTGAACTTTGCCCTTGGGAAACCCCCCAAGGACGGACAGGGAACTCACCTTTTGTATGTTTTGGTGCATACATACACAGGAAACTTGTTGATACACTGGTACACAGAGTAAATAGCCTAACAACATCAGTGACAGTGAGGCACAGGCTTTTGGGTATAACTCTGAC
>JAMKCH010084818.1:0-42380 GCA_023653785.1 Ophioderma brevispina
TATACTCGGGACTCTGTATTTCTATGGGATTAAAACTACTGAAAATGTCTACTTAGGGCAATTTTTAAAATTAAAATTATCTCAAAATTATCAGACTTTTCCAGATAAAATTAGAAAAAAAGGATAGAATCTGGTGATACACCTGTGTATTTTGGTTTACAATTTGATTAATACTGTGCACGAGAAGTTTTTAAGGCACCCATTAATTGTGTTATAATAGTACGTTCATATAGATAGACACTCAATAAGATTTCTATATTTTGGTTCCGAAGTGTCTTAAAGAGCGAAACAAGGTGATTCTCATTTGGTTAATTTCAATATAAGAATAGCTGAATTTCGTATTTGCTTCCTATAACGAATTAAGTAATTCACAAATTTGTAACAAAGAAACTTCTCAGCTTAATCCTTTCAGATGGGGGTATTTTATATATGCAAAGCTTTACATTTGGGCAAAAATCAGTACTTTCGATATTAATTCAAAAGAATTGACTGCTGTTAATACGACCAGCTGCTCTGCGACTTCTTGTATACCTCATATTTAATAAAAAAAAAATGTTGGAGAAGGATATAAGTTTGGATCAGAATTCCTTGGTGTTAATAACACCTAAGCAGACTTTCGGGATAGAAGCGACAAGATACTATAAGTATTTTTCAATACTAATGCTGGCAGCACCTTTGTCTGTACCGAGCTTATCATCCATTTTTAACATTCAACAGTGGAATCACAATTTGTTTCACAGGATTTCCCCTAGACTTAAAGATGATCCCTGCAATCTCCCTTAGCTAAAAGTCGATTTGATGATCGAAAGGATTCCCTCAAAGAACAATACTAATTCTTAGACGGATTGTGCAGGTATTAACTTACAAAGCTGTGTTGAGAAATGCCTTTGTAATTAGATTTTAACGGAATTTTGTAGTATTCAGTTCACGATTGACCTCATTGCTTTTGACCCCATTTTGATATTTTATTTTATCAGTTAAAAAATAGTGTTCAACGTGGGTAAAATAATTTAAATTTTACCTATGGGTTCAAAGTGAACATTCTGACGTCGTACCCTGTGCTTCAGTAATTCATTATTAATTCAATAATGTTCACGCTTTGCCAGTTGACATATATACAATCGGGTCATAGTTGCATATCTCCGCTTAAAAGGGAAAATATGGAAAGATGAAATTTTTAAAAAAAAATAAAACATACTAAGTTAATCATTTCACTTTAACATATGAGAAAATCTACACTGACATCATTACCAGCACTTATTGTGTACCTGGCCATGCCATTTGGAAAGCATCCATGCATTACTTCACATAGAATCATTGCTCTTGTATGTGTAAGTCCACCTGGCACCTGTCAAGTCAATATATTAAAGCAGGTGTGTAGAATAGTAGAATAAAACGATTTGCTATTGTGCCAAATAGTATGCCAAACGCTAAATGGATGCCGGTGATGATGTCAATGCGCTGGGCTGACAGGCCATTCATATGATGAAGATAATATCAGTTACTCCTGCAAGTTCCACATAATATGAACAGCCCAAATATTTTCTAATAGGTGCAAGCTTCACATATACACCGCCAAATTATTTTCTCATAAGTTAAAGTGAAATTTAGTATTAATTTTGAATTATTCACCTTTGCCATATTTCCTTTTTAAGCGGAGGTATGCAACTTTGACCTGCTTGTATCATACGGTATGTCAATTGGCAAAGCATGAAGGTTTTTCCTTCATCAGTTAGCAATAACAAGGATTTTCTTGTTTATCCATTTTTCAATTCGACTTGGGAGTTCCAAATGGATTAGAGAGAGAGAGGTCATTGACATCAATCCTGGTAGATGATTGTTGCTAAAGATTTAATCCATTTTCGCCTTATACAGTGTAACTCCCTAACCATTCATTATAGATAGGGTAGACGTTTCCCATTGATGCAAATGAGGTATTACAATTGATTCCGCCATGCGCTGTATGACGCTGTGCAGTAGTGTTTGACGGAATGAAGGGCAATATCTCATTTGCATCAATGGGACATCTATATGAAACGTCTACCACAGATAGTAGTCTTCTTTGTCGATGGCGAAGCCTGAAGCAGCGCGAAGCGAGAGTTTCCGTAAAAGAGGGCGCTAAAGCATACCGTGTACAGAGACACGGGGACTTTATCAAAATAAAATTAGAACGCAAAATTTTGATGAACTGCTGTTATAGATGGGGAAAACTGCATTTAAATTGTTATGAAAAGACAAAACCATTGCCGTTTTAACTGGATTTGAACCCGCGTCTTAAACTCATCTATGACCTGGAACGACAGTCTTTGGGATTTCTAAGACAGTCGAGATAAAAGGGTCATATTATCCCTCCAGCTAAATGAACACCTGTGCAACTAAATGATAAGGCAGATACAACGCATCAGCCCTATAGGATCTGGCCACCTGGGTGTCTTCCGTGACACGAAAGCGCAATTGAATCAATTGAAAGTCACCCTGACTGAAATTAACAGAGGGATTGAAACCAATTAAAATTTTAGAAACTAGCTTTTTTGAAGGTATCTAGGAATGAAGAAGGTGCTGAAATCACGAAATACACCTTTAATTTAAATTAAATCCACGAATGAACAATTGTTAAATAGTGGTGATATTAATTAGCCATTGGCATTGATCTAATCTTCTTTCTTGTTGGAGTCTTTGTTTCTTTCTTGTCAATGCAAGGTATCATTGAGTGGCAATGCATTTTTGACATTGGTATCAAAAGAGATCGATCGTCGGCTTAGGAGGGAACGTGGCCCTCTATTATCACAATAACATTTCCTCATAAATTTTGAGTTGGTGTTTTTCAACTACTTTATCATATACGCAAGGTGTTTTTATCCCCAAAATACACTTGTATCGAGAAAACAATGAGAAGAGTACTAATTTACAATTGGGTACACAAGTGTGAATCAAGTTTGTTGGCAATATTGAATCATTATTACATAAAAGATAACATTATAAACACTTTCCCATAAAAATATTGGCAATATTCTACTTAAAATCACACTTACAAATCTATTGTTCCGTAAGGGACATATTATTGATGACCGTAGAAAAATAAATCAGTGAACATGTTTAAAATCTTTGTCGTATTTATATTGGTACCCCCAGTGTTCTCCAAAACAATATTGAAATAAGCAGTTCCCTGTAGTAGCAGATACACATTGAAATATGCTGTATATTGTTTTGACACTCATTTAACCATCAACCATTTGCAAATAAGGCAAGCATGCATGCACAGTAATAATTTGTTGTTGACAAAATAATATGGGAGGGTTTGAATCTCATTTATTTATCAAACGTAGTTATGGACACCATTTTTATTTCACAACTTATATTGCATTTGTGAAAAAGTGAATAGCCAATAAATTTGATAAAGGTTTACTGTTAAAATAAGAGCTTCCAAATTTAGCATTTTAAAAATGAAACACTGAAATTTCAAATAAAAAAATCACTTTAAAGAGACGCTGGCACATTCGAAAAATAGTAAGCCCTCAAGAATTTTCAAAATTGATATTTTGCTCGCATGGACGTAAAGCTTTTATATACATTAGCCCTCACCTGAAATGATTAAGATCAAATCAGCGCCCTTATGGGTAAACGGAACAATGACTCCGGCAACATTTATTCAGCAGACGACGGAAATGGCGTTTTACACAAGAAAACACACAGCGGACTTGATTCACACGGCATGCACCCTGTTTGACCGGTCTGTAACCTTTGTGGTTTTAATATCAATGGGTACGAGTCTATGATATTCATGTAAAAGACGCATTGTTGATTAAAGTTACGGAAACTTAAAGGTGCAACGAGAGATTTTGATTTTTCAATTACTCACAATACATTGTATTGTAATCAAAGAACATGGTACCAACGCATGTACGCGTCCGCATCGCGGGTTCAGTGTCTTTCGAGAAAACAAACATACATGTATCATACAAACTTGGAGACATATTAAATTTGAAATACAACTTTGACACAGTTCAAAGCGAAGTACTGCACCAAAGCATAATACTTCTCGATGAAAAAAGATAGGGTATTCCAAAGCCGTAGCCCTATCCACAGAGAATTGCTCTACTTGTGTTATGAATATGCATCGATCAGGATATAGTCAGAGAAGGAGCTGAGGAGATGTTCTTGAGTATTCCAAGTACATTACAAGTTTTATATTAAATGACAATAAATCTTTGTGGCGCAGAGGCATAAGTGTTTTTGAGAACAAGTGATTTGAATTGAACACGTTGTTTTACAAGTAGCCAATGGAGCCTCGTCAGGTAATTGGGATAATGTGAACGCGTCTCTTGGCACCACAGACTGAGTACGCAGCTTTATTCTGGATGCGCCGCATTTGTTTCTTCTTTTTTTGCGCCCTAATTAGAACTCTAACCAAAATTCCACCGAATCCTACTAAATCCCTATCACAAATGCATTAAGTCCCGGATTAGCGATTGCGTCATCAAACGAACACAATTTGGGCAGGGAAATCCGACTGGGCCACAAAAACCCGGTCCTAGCGTGGTATCCAAGGTTAGGGGCTTGGGGACCGAAGGTCCCTTCCGACCAAGATTTTCCATTTTTCATCCTCGCCGCTATCCTTCCTTCCATCTCTCCCGTGCGTAGGCTAGAAAAAGATAGGGCGTTAGATGGGTTAAGGAAAGAGTTCCATATGCACCACCATTTAAAATCCTACAGGAAACAAATCATTTGTATGTAATGGCCAACACAAACAAATACCCTAACCCTAAGGCCCACAACATATAAAGAATTTGTTACATGTATAGACTTTGAAGGGGTACATATGGAACTCTTGCCGGGGTGGATATAAAATACCAATCAAAGAATTACCACAGTTCAGGCGAGAGGTAATTAAAACAAAACAAACATTATGCGGTGGCAAGCATCTTCATCTAAATGCTTTCCTATGCGAGCAATACTTCTAAGTTCGTAATTCAAGTTCAAGTTCATTTTTAATTTAGCATACATATGCATATATAACCAAAATATGTAACTGTACTAAATAATAGTACAAGAAAGTTACAATTGAAAAAAATAACTGATTTTTTTTAAGATGAAATAGATGAGCGATATGATATGCTATAGGACCAGTAATGGACAACCCCGTGGGGCTTATAGTTGTTGCTGGCCCTATGAAAATCAAGTCCTATATTACACTAACTAGTACAAATTACACCAGGTTTGATAATAAAAAATTTAAGATAATTATATATGTGTGTGTGTGTGTGTGTACCAAATAATAATAATAATAAAAAAAAAACATGAATACAGTAACGGGAAAAGGAGACGACAACTGGACAACATGTCTTGCTGTGGTCTGTTACCAACTATATAAGGGGGGATAGAGATAGAAATGACTTAGAGAACAATTGAGAAGGGGAAAAAGAATGGGGAGTAATCATTGTGGGAATGTACTTGTTGATAAAATTTTTTTTTAGTTGAGATTAAACGATTTTTGTATTGGCAAATGTTGTGATAGATTCTGGAGACCTTCCAGAGTTTTGCGCCGTAGTACTGAATAAAGTGTTTTTTAGACGAAGATTTAGGGAGGGGAAGATGAAGTTTGTCAGCTTGTCTGTTGTTGGTAGCGTGGATTTGTCTATTTGGTGGTAAAGTAATTTGACGTTCGGAGGTAGGTGGTTGTTGTGTAGTCAAACAATAAGAGCGCTGTTTTGGAAGGTCCGGTTGAGGTCTTCTAATTTTTAAGTGTGTTTTCAGCGAGTGAAGTAATGGCGAGGTGTGAGTTCTGGGGGGTGAGGTTGTGAAGTGGCGGATGGCCCATTTCTTGTTAATGTTGAGTTTGAAGTCGTGAATGATATTTGGAGGCCCAGATACTGTTGCAGTATCTACGTAGCGGGAGAACTAATGTGTTATATATTGATTTTAAGGTGTTAGTCTGGAAGTGGATATTTCACTTGTATATTGTACCCTATTGCGTGAGAGGCTTTGGTATTGTGGAGTGAATGTCTCTTCCATTTAGTTTGTCGTCGATTGTGATGCCAGGAATTCTTGAAATGTACCGGTGTGTCTGGTTATTCAATGGTTTAGTGTTTCATTGTGATTTTTGTGTTATGCGTAGAGAAAAGCATGTAGTTAGTTTTGGAAACATTAAGAGAAAGTTTTTTAGCCCCGAACAGTCTGTGATTTTGTGCGTTTCGTGATTCATGTTATTAAAAAGTGCACTGAGATTAGGGTCTGAGAGAAAACATTGTGGTGTCATCAGCATGAAAATTAGTTTTATTGTGCTGGAAGTTTTTGAGATGTCGTGAGAAAAATGTAAATGATGAAAAGTAATGGTCCCAAGATTAGCCTTGCGACGCCAACTGTGATAGTTTAATAATGATGCGGTGGAGTTAACATAGACTGATTGTGAGCGGTTAGTTAGTAACTCCTGAACCACTCAAAGGCTACCCACGGACACCGTAATTATAAAGCTTGTGACTAAGAATGTCGTTGGTCAATGGGTCGAAAAGCCCCCCTTTTTTGTGGAAAAATGGAGAATCATGAATAACCCCCATGGTTGAGTTTATTTTTAGTGCAAGGTTAATGTTGGTTTTTTATTCAAGGAGTGCCATGTCGTCGAGCGTTTGGGCCTAAAGCCGTATTGTTCGTCGACAAGAATGTTGTGCTTATTGAGAAATGTCGACAGACGTGTGTACATGATTTTTTCAAGTAGTTATTGAAAAGATTGGAATAAAGAATGGGCCTGTAATTAACAATGCCATGTGCATCTTTGCTTTTGTAATAGGAATGACTTTGGCTGATTTGAGGTCATCTGGGAAAATTCCGGTGAGAAGTGATTGTTTAAATATGTGCAAAAGAGTCGATAGGCTGATTGCATTGATTTGTTAGCAATCCCGGGGTCTATCTCTTTGTCGGTACCGGCACTTTTCCCAGGTTAGGAGGTGGCGAGTTTGTGCATTTCATCTAGTCGTAACTGGGTTGAAGAAAAATTGACAAGGTGGGTGTGGTATTTTTGGAAGCTGTATTACTAAAAAATGGTTAGTTGGAAGATTTAGCATTTTTTAGTTAGCCAAATTTTTTTTGCCCAGATTAGTAAAGTGATCGTTGAATACGTTAGCTATTACAAGCGTGTCAAGTTATGTGGTTACTTTTATGAGTGAAAAATTCGGGGATGTTGTTTAGTGATACTTTCCGCCTGAAATTTGTTGTTGAGGAATTGTCCAGTTTTTGGTAAGAGCATTTTTGAATTTCCGATTTGTTCGGTGTTGTGTTTTTTCTTGCGATTACGAATCGTGTGAGTTAGTTTGTTTTTATATAATTTTTGTATTTCAGTTGGTTGCTGGTGTGTTTTTTTTCTTCAGATATGGTTTATAGAGCTTTGTGGCTTATGTTTGATGACTGGGAAAAGGGCTGTTGTCATCCAGGTTTGCTTGCGATTAAGGTTTTTTAGGGTCTTCTTTGTAATGGGAATGAATCGTTGTAATGTTTGTATAGGTTATTATGAATTTGTGTATGCAGTGTTATGGTCCAGTTTTCTTGTGAGTATATTTTCCCATGTATTCAGTGTTGAGTTTTTGCGGGTTAAAGGTGCGAAGGTTGTGATCTCTGTAGTCCCGTTTGGTAATTGTTGTTTTTGTGGCGTGCTTGTGCTTGAGGGATGTAATAACGAAGATTGGGAAGTGATCTGTGGTGTCAGTGACAAATATCCCTGGCGTGGGGTCTGGTCAGTGGATTGGTGATAATGTTGTCAATGAGTGTAGCTGTGTTTCGTAATTCTAGCTGGGTCTATTAATTTGGGAATAAAAGAGTTTGCAGTGATGTGTTTAATAAAGTTCATTAATATGTGGATGAGTAGAATATTTAAGAAGATTGATATTAAAGTCACACCGGCTATATATACATATCACGTGTTGGTTTTATTTAGTTTAGTGAGAAGCGCTCGAAGCTGTTGTTAAAATTTTGGATTGTTGTTTTCATGCAGTCTATAAATCACCCGCCAGTTACCTTGGTTTGGTCTATTGTTGTGTTATCGTGAATCGATGAAAGTGAGTCAATTCTTGTCCTGCTGTGTGTCAATGATTTTTATGGAGTGATGTTTTATGTAAAGACACACTCCCCTTCCTCTGCATTGAGCGGTCCTGGGAATGTACGTGAGCCATTTGAAGTGAGGTGGTGAATTGGTGTCAGTGAGCCCATGTTCTTAAACGCTCAAAACTGAGAATGAGTGGTGATGTGATCAAGGTAGTTAGTGATTTCTTCATATGAATTTGTGAAAATACTACTACAGTTGAAATGGAATATGGAAAAATGTCGTTGCATTGTTTTATTAGTTTGTTGAACCTATCTTCCTGTGTGATAGTGAGAGTCAGAACCAGATCTCTTTGTGGGATGTGGTGAAGAATGGGTGGTCACATGTTTGAGATGGATATGGGATCTGTGAGTAACGGGTTGATGCAGATGGAGTTAAGTTTGATGATGTTCATTTGGTGTCGGAAAGATTCATGATGATGCCGAAGTCTTCATCATGAATGTGGTGGTTAATGGTAGTTCGTCTATTGTCAGGGCACGTCAACTGAAAATATATTTCAACTGTAAAAGTAAAGCGAGCAGGTCGTGAGAGAGACAAGTTTTGAATGAAGTAAGAGCTGGAAAAGGAAGGAGAAAAAAGAGCTAAGCAGGAAAACGGTAGATACAGTGATATAACCGAACAACACAACATAGCTACAACCAAAAAAAACCAAAAAACAACAGGAAAATACGGGTGGGGGGGGGAGACAAAAACTGATGATACTAATTAAAAATTTGAGTTGAAACCAATGAGCAATTAAATAATTGAGAAAAAACCGCCATTACTGTATGTACAGACTGGTCCAAAAAAAACTATACATCAAGATTTATTTTTTTAGTCCAAAGATTTTAAAGTTCTCGTCACTGGAGTTTTAACTGATCATCTCACTGGAATTTATCTCCTCATCTGACATATCATCTAGCAATCCTGTTTTAAAACAAGATGGCCTTTCTAAAAAAAATATAATCATCTGATTTTCAAATGCACGGATTTTGTTAAAATTATATTAAAACTTAGTTTGTATACAATTTTAAGGGTTTTTTTTTTCCAATTACCGAACAAGCAGCTGATTTATAAAATATGCAACAAAATTGGCCAACCGACCAACTAACAATCAAAAATAATTTTACAAACTGTACCTAAATACAGCTTGCCCAGGACGTACCTATTTTTGTTTTTTTTGTACCGACATGGCACAAGGATATATACTAAACCTTGATCCTGGAAATAAGAGACACTAACACGCAATATGTAAACACATACACGATAGAAGAAGTGTGAATCACTGCATGGGGGTTTTGGTCAATTCAAACGCAATCTTCCTGGGAGAAGGAAAAACACCCAGATTGACGATTGTCAAGATTGATTGAATTATGATTGACCAATAGTAGAAAACACACGGTCTTATCCATAATCCAATTTCACCTTTTAATGTCATCAAGTTGATACAATACTAAAATTTCCAGATTATTGAAAGCATTCATACTTCCAATATGGCGTTATAGGGCAGTATAAATGCATATATATTTTGCTTACCATCCGCATAGATGTTAAAAGACAAGATGATGCTTCCAATGGGGAGAATATCAATTGGTGAGAAAAGGGCCCCTGATAGGACATCTGAAACAGGCTACAATAAATGAAGACATCATTGGAAAATACTAAAACGACTACAACGAATTGTCCTATGTTATCTGTTTCCTGAGAGTAGTGTGGCAGTATTGCTATTGTATGTCAATTAACTTAGATGTCCGGTTTTAATTACTTATTTAAAAAAATATACACTTTTCGCAAAAAATCACAATACAGTGTTTTCATCATTGGACCCAACAAGAATCCAGGGTTCCAACTTTAAAAACATATTTTCTCTTTGGATTGTTAGTCAATTTACACTGATTTTTATTGGCACACGCAACAACTGGGGTCCCATGTGAATATGGACTTTTGGACTCTGAAACTTTGATGCAGTCCTTTATGACTGGGGCGCTTCAAAAGTAGGTTTATACGCACCATTCTTGATATGTGGCCTTTGCTTTTGTTTCAGGTGTTTGCGCGTGGCATTAATGCATGGGTATATTAATGCATCTTTGAAATACTGATATCTTTTAATAGGGTCCTTTCTTCTTTCTGTTTTTCATTTGGTTATGAACAAAGAATCATACAGCTTCGTCCTGTAATGCCGTCCATTCAGTAATGCCTGTTGACTCCTCAATATCATCTCGTTTGGTATGGCAAAAATTCAGTGC
Source organism: Ophioderma brevispina (assembly GCA_023653785.1). Lineage (NCBI taxonomy): Eukaryota > Metazoa > Echinodermata > Ophiuroidea > Amphilepidida > Ophiodermatidae > Ophioderma > Ophioderma brevispina. The sequence continues at coordinate 10,315 of JAMKCH010084818.1, forward strand.
AAATAACTGTTTCGATTTCGTTCGTTCTTTCGTGCAATTCCAAAATACAGTGGAAGATCCGTCTTTAACCAGCCGATAGTTCATCATCATCAGTTTGATCGGGCCTGGAATTCCTCTTGGGGACTTGTAGGCCTCACAGTCATCTATGATATGTGGCTAATGGTTTGTGGCTCTCCACATCGCAGTTTGGTGACGGTTCTACTTCCGATCTTGTAAAGGAAGTTCTTTACGACCCACGCGTTCTGAGTCTGTTGAGGTTGACCCATGCTTTCCTCCTATCAAGGTCACACCTTTGGGCTTGCTAGATGGGCTGTCCACAACTGCTTTAGTAGGGTTCAATAGAGGATGACCATTGCTCATACCATCTGTAATTCATTGAATCCAGGTGAGCGAGTGGATACTGGACTGCATGTCATGATTGGGGTAAGCAAAGTGATTCCGTGGAAAATTCCTGAGCCTCAAAGGTTGTTGGTGGTGGGATTCTCACCAGGTTCATCACAGTTCTTGGCGAGCTTGATCGTTTCAAGGTTCCTCCTAAGGTTTGCAGGAGCTATGCCAGACAGAATTGAAGGTGAATTCTAGCAGGGGTGGGAGCCGATCGGCGGGAAGGGTGGGGGGGGGGGCTTGTTTTTAAAGATGGCTGCCAAAAGGCAACCACTAACAAGTCTCATTGCATCATCAGAACGTGCATTTCTGTGTGAAATGCTACGCTGTGACTCCATACCTGGTGCGCGTATTCAGGCGTAGATATTCCAAGGCAACATTGATGTAGTAGGTGTCAAGGATGCACCCCATCCGTTCCTGCGAGCTCTATGAGTGTTACACAGAGGTAGTTGTCGGGTCCATTGTTACGCCAGGTACTTCGGGGTTGGGGTCATTGACGTTTTTCTCCTCTAGAGTCCTGGCGGACCAGAATTTGAAAAACGTCAAAATTAACCGGGGGGCTGTAAGGCTGAAATTTGTCCAAATGCTTCCAAATGGCTGATTTGCAAGAGTTTGCAGAATTACCGCGGGCGCGCGCCCCCTCACCGCCCCCTCCCTGGAGCCGCCGCCCTGAGAGTGATGTTTAGTTCTCTTTTCGCGCTTCGATTTGCAAGGTGGAAAACAAACAGAGCTGACGGTCTTGTGTTTGCTGAGTTCAAGTGCCATCGGTGGAAAATTGGCTTACAGTGATTAAGGCCTTTCTTTCTGCGAACACGGTTTTCTACGAGGACTCAATCAATCAGCAGCTATTTGATCATGTTGAACAAAATTTGCATTAATTCATTTCATACCAGTGGCGGACATAGGCCTATTGATCGGGGATCATATCCTTCCCGACAGCAACTTTTACTACCTACAAAGTGGAGTCAATGGAACCTTCCACAAAAACGTAATTGCTATTGATACCCAACCTTTATTCGCTCATTTTTCAAACGAGGGTTAAATACCCAAATTTCAATAGATTTAGAGGTTTATGTCCCATTTCCTTTGTCCATGTTAAGAACGTCTAGGTCCAAAGATAACCAACAACTTCTTTTCGTGATTTAAAATTTGGACCGTACTATTTTTGATAATTATAAAAAACTAACATCTAGTTAATTGACGACAGTATATCAAGTCTGCCATGTCTAAAAGCCCAATGCTGTTGTTGCCGGAGCACATGGGGGCCCAGTATTAGGGAGCAATCTTCGTCATACGTTCTCATCATCAAGAAATACAGTATGAATATAATTATCGCACGTATCAATGTACCAACTTAACTGGGCGTTACGGCCGTGAAAGAATTATCTGCTGGCCAAGTGCGGCTCGCCCACATGGATTCCTTTCCCAACCGTTCGCATTTCAGGCCATTCCAGTAGGCCTATAATTTTGGTTAAATGTTAGGTTCTGTGCAATAAAACATGCACCAGGTTACGTTATTATAAGCATTATAAGTATGCAGGATTGAAATTCTGTACGGTGTCTTGAATAACAAACTCATGCGTGGAAACAATATTTGTTTAGAATAGGGTGTCATTGCAACCTAGACATCTAAGTTAATTGCCAAACAGTAATTCAGTCTGTTCGGGCCATTCTAAAAGCCAATGCTGTTGTTTCCCGAGCACATCTGGCCATTATTAGGCAATTTTTATTCATACGTTTCTCAGCCACAAGAATACATTGAAATCTTAATTGCTCACGTATCGAATGTACCAAGCGTACTGGGGCGTTTACGGCTAAGGAATTATAGTCTCTGGACTCAAGAGTGCGGCTCGCCACATATGATTCCTTTCAAACCGGTGCATTTCAGGCCATTTTTCAGTAGGACATACATGTTAAATTTTAGGTTCTGTGGCATAAAACATGCCACCAGTACATTATTATATCTTCATAATTAATGCATGATTTGAAGTATGTACGGCTTCTTGAATAACAGAAACTCATGCGTGAAACAAATATTTGTTAATTTTACTTTTGTTTTTTGATATTTAAAAAGAATTAGCTTTTCATCTGACCACACTCTATACAAGCAGATTTCAAATATTTTGCGATATAAGTGGGAAGTGCAGTAATCGGCAATAACGGGCACGTAACCGGTTGTTTGTACAGGCGAAGTGCCACGTGGTCCTTCATGGACCAATGTACGGAACCAAGTTCTGTAATGGCATACGTGCTTCCTCGGCAAGCCTTTGTGCGGTTTGCATTATTTATCCCAGCCCCTGTTTAATTTCATATATCCCTAACGTCCTTTTCCGAAATGACTACCATCCTGACGATGGGCAACCCAAAAACATGAGGTAGTGTTTTTTATTGTTAGATCTAGGGAAATTTCCCATTACCCTAAAACAAGGCGGGGTCCCCTCGTGATTTTTTGAAAAGTTCCAAACAGGAATTTTAAGGCGTCAGTAGTTTCACACAACCACTAAATGCGGTCCCATTCGTCCGTGACAAAATGGGCCGGATGAAACGTCATTTTTCCTCCTCCATGGAACATCCTCATACCTTAACTACATTCTGCTTTAAGGTCATCATATCGCATACCCAACATCATGAAATTAGGGTAGTTTATCCCCGAAATTTTTCGAGCTACTGGACCGTGAAGACTACTATGCACCATGGACCCTGGAGGTCAGAGAACTTTTTCAGTCAGGTGTTTCCCTGTAATAATACGGGGTAAAATTGTTTGTCGGATCAAATAACATTCAATTACACCTTTTTTTGATATTTCTACGAGTTGTATACTTAATCTCGATAGCAAAGCAACCATGATTTCCGCAACCCAGGTCTCGCAATTTCTCTCAGTTTTAGGGTAATACTTATGCGATGGTCACCAAAAAAACGCCTCATTTGCAGTGGGGCTGGACTTACCTGTTTTCTCCAAGTTTTTTCTGTTTTGAATCCTTAGCAGAAAAACCCCCCCCACCTCAGATTTCTAATTCTGCATTTCATGTCATTTGAAAACCCACCCTTTCACAGTTGTGATCAGTCCATGAGATTTTTTTATTATTATTAAGTTTACAACAAAATAGGATTGTACTAAAATATCCATATTCTGCTATCTACTGAAGAGTTCTTAGATAGGGCTCACCAAAAACACTTTCTGTTTTTCCATTTTGCCTTTAAAGCATTATCAAAATAAATAACTTACTCTTTGCGCCTATAGTGCCTGCCTTGAGGAGTGAAGGGAGGGGCTTATTCGGTGGAGGGTTTTACTCGGGGATGGGTTTACCTCGGAGGGGGGCGTGTAAGCATTCACCAAAGACCTATTATAGCTGATAAACTTTCAGAGCAGAGGTTCAGAGCACTTTTTCAGTCTGGTGGTTCCCGGTAAGAATACGGTTAAAATTGGTTTTGTCGGATCCAAATAACATATCAAGGACAACCATTTGTTGATATCCTAAGAATTTTATACTTAAATTGATAGCAACCATGAATTGCAACCAAGTCTCGCAATTTCTCTCATTTTTAGGTATACTTAGGACAGGGTCACCAAAAACACCGCCTCATTTGCAGTGGGGGGGGCTGTATTAGTAGCTAGATCGAAATAGCTGTTGAAGCCCATAAAACAAATAGTTTTACATTATTATACTCGATTCATCTGATATGTGACCCCGTACCATTTCTTGCGGAGGTGAAAAATTTCAATGGAGGTGCAGGACTTCTTTAATCATGTTATAGTGAGGAATGTTAAGGCCCTGAAAATACACTATTGTGCATTACCATACATGAATGAAATTGTATTGTAGTGGCAGTGAGTGAGTTATATGACGCGGAGTGTCCTCCAAGATAATCCGGTGTGGCATGCACGTGCATTTGAATTCCTTCATTTTCCCTCTCAGACTTAATTGAATAGGGTCCAAAACTCCAGGGGGACGAACGTATCAAACGCGAATCGACTATAGTATCTTATACTTCATATGTTATATAGAAACCTTAATTGTGCATAAATTCAAAAGAATTGCTTATTTCTTCTCTTTGTTTGCCTGCATCATAATTGTTAAAAAAATTTTAATTTAAATATGTATATACTTCACAGTTATTTCTTACTTATAAAACCAAATATGGCGGTGCCAAGTAAACGCGAGCATGCATTTAAATCCGCTAGCTAGTGACGTACACCGTGGGAAAATGTTGGTGCTCTCTTAGCCCATAGAAATTGCGTGTAAAAAACTAACCGATAAATATTGAGTTTTCTCAAAGTTCTATCGTTTAGACCCAGTTGAGGATCTTCTTGTAAGAAACAACATTTTCTTACACTCTGATGCAAACTATCCGTAGAACCCCTTCGTTTTGTCGGAATATTTGAAGATTATTTTTCATTTAGCACAGGGGCAACTGATAACGTTAGTTTCTCACCAGTAACCAATTTAGATCTTCGCAGTCTGTGACACAGACTACCCGTGGGTACCTACTTTTCCGCACCTGCCGTAAAAACCAAAATGGCTGTCCTTTATAGTTTTATAGTAAATTTTTTTTACCCATGGAGTCACCTCTAATATCTTTCTGAAGGTATTGCATTGAATGAGGGGAATGTGCAATGGATGGAAAATAAAATTGAAACTGTTTAATAGGGTCACATATCCTGCCTCCTCTCCGCCACTCATCGACGCTGTCCAAAAACTGCCTCTGGGACACTATGGTTTAATCATGTAGCGTTGATTTGATCAAACTTGTGAAACCAAATTTTGTGTGACTTTCTTCGTCTTCCTAACTTCAACACCGCAAGCATATTCTTACTTCTGCTCTATCCTTGCTTTCACCAAGGAGCTATAAGCCATTCCTTCCAGAGGCAGAATCCCTACCCCCACTGTTGAACAAGGAATGTGACGAGTTGTAATAAATTGACCGTGTAATATCGCCTGCGAAACTGAGAGAATAGAAAAATGCAACCTGCTTTTGGCCAAGAGAGACGTACCAAGATGGAGGGGGAGAATATCCCATACAACTTTACCCATTCCAGCTCAAGTACTGGCAACACCATCACAAGCTCACCGGCCTTAGCTCTCCAGTAAAGCATTGTCCTTCCTCTGCAAACTCATAGCCTCAGTTACTTGTCACATGGAAATTGCCCAACCACTGGTCCCTGTGGTGCACTTTGTCAAGCCTTGTTCTGGTAAATCTCAGGGTTGCCAGTTTTGAAACTCCCGCTGGGCCATTGCCTCCTTTAAAGGTCAACGAGAGATTTCAAATAAGTAGGTTGTCAAAAAATGTGAAAATTCGGATTTTGGCACTGGTGTAAGCTTTATATCAACAATATCCCCATCTGTCAGGGATTAAGCTGAGAACTGTTTCTTTGGTACAAAAATTGTAAATTCTGATTTTTGTATAGGAAGCAAATAAGCGAAATTCAGCCTATGTGTTCTACTGAAATATAAGCATATAAAACACCTTTGTTTTCACGTTTTAAGACATACTGTACCAAAATACAAAGTATAACATCATGTGAGTGTCTAAATCTATTGAAATCACTACATAGGACACCTTACGGGATGTCTCAAAATCTCTCGTTTGGCAAACTTTTAATAGAAGGCCCTATATAAATCAACCACAATGATGACGTTCCAGACATAAACTGTTTCTTAAATGTAATTGGTCATACTCGCTTGGCACGCATTTAGCTTGTTAGAGCAAAGCAAGTTCTCAAAATTGGAAATCTCCTGGCAAGACAACAATCCCTACAGAATTGAATAATATGGGACCTGAAGCGTGCGATGGCTCCACTCTTCTTCTCTCCTTGGATTGGGGATCATCAGCCATTCCCTCTCGATTGGAAGACTATCATAGGTCACTGCAATTCTGAATCCTCCCAAGCAACCAGCAAACGAGCCCCAGCGTTAGAAACCCTCACCCTCGCTGCCTATCCTCCCAGTCAATAACTGATCGATAGCAGACATGTCCCATGATCGAAACAGCCTTGCAGAAGAAGCATACGTTTTGGGGCAGCCTTTATGGATCAACTGCTGCCTATATACCGTCTGGGATCGAGGTCTCTATCTTAAGCTACTCATACTCTTCCCTGATTATGGCAAGCTTGTCAATTTCATTATTTCTTATACTGGCTAATTGTGTCCTTGGGTTTGGGGACAAAATGGGCAATGCAGTCGAAAGCCCAAACTTCGGATGGTGTCCCCACAATGTTTTCTTTCCTGGCATACCACCGAGTTTTCTTTAATATTTATGTCTCAGAATGTCAAAGGGTGTTTCTTCGCAGTAAATCTACGCAGACGATATGGTACCTGGACTAGCTGCTGATTCCTTTGAGGCCTTAGAAGCAGTAGTTGCAGAAGGACCATATCACTCATCACTGGTAATCAATTCTTCCACCGATGGCACTAGAAAGTCTGCAAACCCAAGATGTCGGCTCTTTTTCCACTTTGCAAACCCTTGCGCTAAAAGAGAAATTAACACATTAGATAGAGAAAAACGGTCACAAACGAGCCAACAACACCAAAGTAACTTGGCGTCATAATGTACCGCTTCTTTTGACACTTCGCGCCCATCAACGTTGCCTTGGCATACTCACAACTGCCTGATACATCGCATCCGTAATGGGAGTCAGGTGTACTTCACCAATTGATGACATCTGAATGATTAATGAGACTATTAGGGTTTGCCTTCTTGTGCAACGCTTAGAATAATCTTCCAATTCTGTCTTGCTTACCTCTGCAACCTTAGTAAGGAAACATTCAGACATCAAATGATTCCTAATCGATAAACCTGAATTCTCGGTGAAAAGCTTGGTGTATCGCCGATAATCCTGATTTTTCGATTGAAAAAAGTTGGATTCTTCTCTTGCCGTGAATCCATGTTTTTTATCAAAAAAACAAACCTATTATTTTTCAATGGACACTACAGTGTATAATCGAAGATAATACAGGTTTTCACAACCAATGAAATTATTCCACATTTTAGTGAGGTTAAACGTGTTTAACGAGAATCCAATTTTTGAGGGAAAACCTGGATTGTCTATAAAATATTTTTTTTTCCACTTTGTTAACATTTTTGCATGACATGTGCTTGATTGGGATGTGGGAGAACAACGTATCGACGCCCAAAAGACGGTCGTAAGTATATTCAATTATAATTACAGTTTGTATGTCCGGTGATAAAGGGTGTGCGGTGGGGGGGGGGGGTGTGGTGGTTTGTTAAGATTGGAGATTGGGGGAAAGCTGTAAGGAATTAAATAAACCAGTGATAAGTGATAGTGATAGTGAAAGCAATCTAATTGTTTAGGTCAGCGCAATAAATAAGATTTATTTGTTCCAAAATGTAGAATTGGCAGCCATTTTAGATTTATGCCAATTGGTAATATTCTACAAGCATTTATGGTACTTCTAAGACAAACAAAATATAATAAAGTCATAAATGTAATAATTAAGCTTTTAGGTACCAAAATAATAAGCATTAAAACAAGCGTTGTAAAATTTTAGAATTGGCGGCCATTGTAGATTTATGCAATTTAAGTACACTTCTCACCAAGCATTAATGGTGTTCTGTATAAACATACCATATATATTTCCATGAATATCCAAATGTATGGCATTTAGGGTGCCATAATATTATTTTAGTAGTAATACAACAAAATCCTTGTTAAAATCTTAGGATTGGCGCCATTTTGAATTTATTCAAATTATCATTTCCCCACTTGGATTTTTCTGGACTTTTCGTAAGTATGGGCATCTGGGGACTATATCCGAAATGCATTGTGGTGAGAAGAAATTCTCCTATGCCATTTTTTTCCCAGCTTCACCTAGAATTTACGTTATTTTTCTCAGCCTAATGTTCTTTGAAAGGAATAACATCTCATTGTCAGTACGTGAATGCAGCTAAGCGCAATCATAACGTGCCGTTGTGAGAGTAAATATTTTTCCACCGGGAGCATAGAGTCCGGGCTCCTTGAACGAACAGACGAATAACAGCGTGAACTAATGGTGCATGAAGAGTCACTGAATCGATTGCCCTATTCTTACCGTTGTAGGTGGAATGTGAGTACGGCGGACTATAAAACTTTCTACACCTGGCTGGGTGTATCAAATTCAGATAACATCTCCAAGACCAAACTCGGCCCTAATTGAAATGCACAATGCGGTCATATATGTATTGTGCTGAGATTATTGTGCGCTTGGCCAGCTGTCACCTTAGGTAAAGCGAAATGATTGTGATATTTCCCTGAAGGGGCAGCGTAATAATAATAGACAGCGCTTTGTCTACTTGTGTAAAAGACGTGTATATAAATCTCATATACTATTATTATTACAAAGTTCATACTTTTCCACATTGCTCCATGCGATGATCAGTCCTACAAATATTTTAAGCGTTTGGCTAAACGAATTCTTACCACTCGCTTACCACGCAATTCTCCAGACGTTGCCGTCTGAGCAATCGGTAAAGGAGAAGTATAACTAACAGACGTGTCTCAATTGGTTTTAAATTGTCATCAATTAATACTACACATTCGTCATTATTTACAATTTAGAGGGTAGAATCTGATTACCTGATCGTCATCATTGACCACATGACCCTGGTAGGGAATGTTCTAGCAATAGATTAGCCGGAAGGCTGACTTAGCCTTCCAACTATATTTGCATTTACATGTAATTTGGGATTAATATTTTTTGTTTATTACATTATCCAATGCATTTTAGAATTGAAAGTTGTTACGTCACTGAATGGTTGTTTTTCGAACTATAATTCTTCTATTGCCAACATCTTTGCAATCTTAAAATAATTACCACGGTGTTGTATCAGGAGGTGCATGGTCGACACATTGGGAACACTTTCCAATTTTATGGTGTCAACGTACATTTGTTGTGTATTCTTTACACAGATCTGTTGCAACATTTTAACCAAAGTTGCGACATATTCCTCCTGGCATAACAGCGTGGGAATTATATTTTAGAGTGTCAATTCCGAACACACAGTAAGTTTGACACTTGATTTTTCCTGGTTTAAATGCCACAAACAAGGAGTATCTTTGACGAAATTGCAGATGATTCATTTTTTTCTTGCTCACTTGATACCAATGAACCTGTGGTTGGATAGTATTCTACAACGGTTTTCTTTTTCATAACTGTAGAAGATTTAGGTCAAAGCTAATTTGAAGAGTTTACCTATCAAGATCTTGTTACATATTGTGGGTGGCCCGCAAGCATATGGAAGGCATAATGTACTGCAAGCTTAAATGCCAAAACATGACCGTTCTTATGATTACATACCAAACTACATTTTATGCTAGCATCAAGTTCAATAATAGAGTGAATGGTCCTTTCTGCAGCAAGCCAACAAGTATATTTTGTACTTGTGAACTTCTGACATAAATCATGTTGTCAGACTATAAATTACATAGATCCTGACATAAAGTTATCCATTACTTAAATCTTTTTATGCCTTGACAAAATGTTTCATAAAAGATGGATTTAATAATTTCTGATTTTCTTATATCAATAGGAAGTTACTGACTCTAAATTAACGCTATTACCTTCATACGAATTCTAATTCCAAGCTAAACCATATCCATCATAACAGAGTAAATGAATGCGTGTTGTTTGTGTTTGTTATTGTTTATACATTAGCTATTTCTTTAATTGATCATCTGTTACGGCAGTTGGTGAAAACCAGCTGTTGAATGAGTAATGCATTTTGGTTTGAGTGAATGATAAAGAAGCTTTATGTGAGACCGTCTTTGTTTTGATATTTTTCGTTTGTCTGTTTGTTTTATTGTGAAAAAGGTGATGATTGGATCTCAACGGAAAGGGCGGAACAACAATAAAAAAAAACAGCTGGAAAATTATTTAACAGAAATTCTTTTCCTTTCCCTCTCTGCTGTGTGGATAGCGATCGCTCTCTTACCAGACTGCGCGTGTAGTTTCAATTTCCACTTAAAAGCAATATATTCGTTATACATTCCCTTCTTTCGGCCCATCTAATGTAGGGCTACCTGTAAAAAGATCAGGATACTTCTTGCGGTTGAGGGAAAACCCCACAGGACAATGGAACATCTATTGGTCTGTGTCATGTTGGAGGCAACTATGCACAAGACAAGCACCTTGACCGAATTCAAGAAACAGGCCAGAGTGGTACCAGTCTCTTTGGCTATTTTGCATATATTGTACCCCATTTTGTACAAATATATCCAAAATTAGAGATATATTTTGTTTTCCAAGTCTTCTCAAATTCGGCAATATGCAAGTGCACGGTTTTAAGACATAGCTGGCAACGAAAATATTAAATAATATAATTTAACTTTTACAAAAAATCGTTTCTACTTATTAGAAAATTAAGTCAGGTATTATATAACCTTTCGGAATTGATATTATCCTCGTCACCTTAGTTTGAATTGCCTGATCAGCTAGGGTTAATGACAATTTTCCAAAATTCATTGTGCATCTGGCATGCTTTTGGCCCTATTTAAAAATCATTGTAGGTAATTGTATCAACAGTCTGCTATTCAAGATATTGATCAGGGCCCAAAAATTCATAAAACCTTGACTAGTTTAGCGGCAACTAAAGCCTGGTAAGATTCTAAAAATCCTGTATGCCAACTATCGAGTTGACAACTAAATTGGAAATTATAAAAACCTACTCAATGAAACATTGTAACTAGTTAAATACTAGGAAAATATAGTTGCCCACCAGCTCAATCTTTTGTTCTACGAAGTGGGTGATTTCGGGCGGAATGGTCTTGGTGTGTTGCATTGTGGGAATGTAAATTCACTACAGTAACATGACATACCCCTTTGGTTTGAGTATGTTCATCTCAGAGCAGTAACATGCTTTGATCACCTGAGAACCATGATCAAAATGATGCCAATATAATTGTAGGAGCGCCGTAATACAGGCCTGACACATAAGCAAACCCTCTGCTATCTATCGAGGAGTCTGACAAACAAGAGGACCGTACCAGCACTGAAAGAAATATTGATTAACGAATTTCTTTTAATTCTGCTGTAATACGCTTCTCCGAAATGTGATGTTTAATATTTCTACTAGCAAATTATTCATTACTCAAAAAATGCAGACATTCATAAAGATTATTTATGGTACTGTAAGCAAAACATACATAAAAACTTAGTAAACAAAGAACAATTTTAATTATGAACAGCAGAATTAAAGAAATTTTTAATATTTTCATTTCAAAATATCTAAGCATTTATTTTGGGACCTGTATTTACACAAGTTCCTCCTTTCCTTTTTCACTGATGCTATTACGGCATTTTGTTAATGCAAATGAAAATTGAAGAGGAAGCTTTACTCACCATTTTTTTTATCAAATCCATGGAAAGGGAAGTATCCATTTACTTATATATAATATATATATATATTATATATATAGATATATATATATATTTATATATAGATATTTCTATAATAATAATATTAATATAGATTGGTTGAAGTTATCTTTCCATAACTATAAAATCAATAATTTTAGCCAAAAAACATCCGTGTTATTTGTCTTGTAAAATATTTTGCAGAAATAATAATAATATTGTTTTCTTCACTAATTTAGTTGCCAACTAGGAGTTAGGCTGCTCTGGATCAAAAAAAACTCTAAATTAGCAAAATCTTAGACTAGAATGCAACTAGCACTAGTAAGGTTTTATGAATTTCAAAACTAGTAATCAACTAGGCTTAGTGGGCAACTAAGTCTCATTTTATTTGCCAACTAGGCTTAGTACGGTTTTATTAATTTGGGGCCCTGATAGATGTCAGCGTTGAAAAAACAATACAGAGCAACAATTATATAGGGAGAAAAGCGTACTTTTTAAAGGTTTGAAGACCGATTTTATTAAAACAAAATTTCGGTATTAAAAACAACCAAATATTGGCAAATTTCATAATTTCCCTGGGAATTTTACGGAGAGGCTCCATCTAACAGGTGCTGTCTTGACTGGCCTCAAACGGAAACACAAACAAATATCAAGCTTCTATAAAAGTGCTGCAGGTCCGCTGTTTGTATGTAAAAAAGTGACCTATTGAATTTTGTTAAACCAATTGTGCCGTCTTTCGGTCCGTACAGATAAATTGTGTGAACAACACGCGTAAATGTAGGTCTCTTCATGTATGCGGTGGGTTGATTGTGAACCGTTGCCACTTTGTGTGTGTGCCAGTATTGGTCATCAATGTTTGTTCAAAAATTTAAATCCTATTTTTTCACCCACTATTTCCATTGAGTAGGGTTACCAAAAAGGTAACTTAATATGGGGTCTACGCCATTTATCTTAGTTAACTCTACGGATCGCTATTTCAAAGGTTCGTTTATCCGAAGATTCATTTTTTTCGAAAGCGGGTTACCATTCCGAAGGTGCGAAGTTCGTTTATCAGAAAAAGAAATAAGGCTCGTTTATTAAAATAAAGTTTTTAGCTTATTCCATTTTCGGATCAAAGAACTCTTATTTCATTTTCAGATCAACAGACGTTCGGATCAACGAACCTCGGATAAAAACACGAACATTAGGAATAAAAAATCTTCGGAATAAAGAACCAAATAATAGTTGATTAACGACCTTTATTCGGAATTAGCCAGACGTAGTATAGGAAATTCCCGTGTCCGGATTATCGAACCTTCGGAATAATGAACAGGTATAAAAGGTACAGGAAACTTATATTGCCATTTATTACCAAAAACAAGACAGCACAATCAATCTATCCAGTGGTATGCTATAAATAATTACAAAATACCAAGATCTAGTGGCTGACTGTGAAAATAGAGGTAGGAAAGCAGAAGATGTTTATGCAATACATCAGTCAACAAAGCCTACATCATTGGCATTCCTAAAGGAAAGAGGGAGGCTAAAACTGATCAGCAGCCAAAATTGCCACTGAGTGCGAGCTAGTCATCTGGTCGCAGAGCGCAAAATGCATTCATACAGATCTGGAAGTAGGAGTAGGATGGTTGAGCGTTCACAAAACCAGGCAGATCAACCCGCTAAAGTCTGGTACAAAGTCCAGAGACATTCAGACAGGTTTTCACACCACCAAATAAATTGCTATCGGTTTGTGTACAAAATGGCCCTAATTTAAACGTAAAAATTTTCTCATTAAACGAAGCACTCAGTTTGCTTTAATTATTGCATTACCTTGGACTGCTAGACCTCTGCATTCCCATTCAGCAAGAAGAAGAATCCATTAAGTTGACCGAAGTTTTCGAATTACTGAAGCATGAAGACAACGATGGAGTTCCGATTCCCCTCTGACTGTGGCTTCTAGTCAAATATTCCTATGGGATGGGTGTAAAATTAGGTACTGTAATTACTCAGTAACTAAGTAGTAAGCAATCAAAACACCTTTTTGCTTGAATTTGCTTGCTTTTACCTTTAAACTAATTTCTAACACAAAATAGGCCCAGGGAAGTTCAGTTCTACTATTTTTCAATTGCACTTAGAGTCACTTTTTTTTTTTTACCTTTTTCCCAAACACTTTTCGGCCAGGGGTGCCCAGACCAGATCTATTTTAGTGGTGTGACATCGACAGACCTCAGATTTGTAAACCCTCATGCACCCATTCCACCATGTCTATTTCAAAACCCATCTTGACAAATGTTGACATTCATTGAGAATAATTTCATTATTTTAATGATCTGAGCAAGAAATTATGTTGTCCTAAAAACATGCATATTCAGCTTTCTACTGGAGATTCGTTGGGAGTCACGTAAAAGCCTGAATAGGAGGGACAAGAAGAAAAAACAACATTGCATGATTTCCTTGCTAATTATGAATCAGAAATAAAATAACTTACTCTTCCTCGTCAATCTAGCCCACCTGGACCTGGAAATGGAAGGGGGGGGGGGTGTGGTGTTGGGGTTAAGAGGCGCACAGGGGGGGATGGGCGGTGCTAGAGAGTGGGGGTTTGTGGGTCTTTTGGTTACTTTTCGGGCATGGAAAGCTGTGCTACATGTATTGTCAAGCCAAAAGGCAGGTTTCAGCTGATAACATGACTCAAAATAGCCCCAATTTGGAAAGGAAAGAGCAGCATCATCTGTGACAACCCGGGTCGCAAAAGCTTGCTGTAGGCTTATCATATGGTTGAGGTACTTCAAAATAGTGTACGGTAATATAACCATGGCACAAGCCCCAGACTGCTGCTGAATTTTTCACCTTAGTCGTAGACTTAGCTCGCCACTCACTTGCAATCTGAATGATTTCAGCCAAGTGTACACGTATTTCACAGCTCTATTGACTTACCTTGCTGCGAAATCTTCATATTTTCATGCTAAAAAACCCACCCCCCGCCACCCAACCCCCCCCCCCACCCACCCGCCAACCGCCCCCGTAGCTCCACAGGCTACACTAGTGGCTGGTAACTAGTCTTGAACTCAAGTGACAAGAAACCAGTTCAATGTACTACCGGTCAGGGATCACAAACTTTTTCTTGCTAGTCTCCCTCACACATCGCCAGAGTTTCAACATTCATCACACCACCAAATAAAATGCCATTGGTTTATGTACAAAAATGGCCCAATTAAAACGTAAATTTCTCGTTAAACGAAGCGACCTCAGTTTGCTTTAATTATTCAATTACCTTGGACCTGCGAGAACCTCTGCTCCCATCAGCAAGAAGAATCCATAAGTTGACCACGGAGTTTTTGAACTACTGAAGCATGAGACAACGATGAAGTTCCGATCCCCTCTGAACTGTGGCTTTCTAGTCAAAATATTCCTATTGGATGGGTGTAAAATTATACTGTAATTACTCAGTAGTAAGCATCACACAGCCTTTTTGTTTCTTGATTATTTTGCCTGATTTTTACCTTTAAATACTTTACCTAACACAAATAATGCCCAGGAAGTTGTCCAGGTTCTACTATTTTTCAATTTAGATAGCTTAGACGTCGTCCTTTTTTAAAAAACCTTTTTCCCCTTTCCCAACCACTTTTTCGGCCAGAGGTGTCCAGACCAGATCTATTTAGTGGTGTGAAATCACAGAACCTCTCAGATTTGTAAATCAAAGCACTTCAGTCTATTTTCAAGCCCATCTTTGACAACTTTTGA
The DNA here is from genome assembly GCA_023653785.1 of Ophioderma brevispina. NCBI lineage: Eukaryota > Metazoa > Echinodermata > Ophiuroidea > Amphilepidida > Ophiodermatidae > Ophioderma > Ophioderma brevispina. The sequence goes on from JAMKCH010084818.1 coordinate 25,767, forward strand.
TCATTCATGAGAATAATTTCATTATTTTAATGAACTGAGCAAGAAATTAATGTTGTACTAAAACTGCATATTCAGCTATCTACGGGAGATTTCGTGGGAGCCTCACTTAACAAGCTAATAGGAGAAACAACAACATTGCAATGATTTCCTATTGCTTAAATTATGTAATCGAAATGACAATCACTTATCACTTACTCTTTGCTCGTCAAAGCACCTGGCCCTTGGGAAATGAAGTGGGGGGGGGGGGGGTTACTCGGGGAAGGGGGCTTTACTCGGGGTGTTTTACCTCGGGCAAGCTGTGTACATGTAGTCAAGCCAAAAGGCAAGGTTACGGCAGGTTACGGCTGATAACATGACTCAATAGCCCCACAATGTGGAAAGAGCAGCCATCATCTGTGTACACCCGGTTCGCAAAAGCTGCTGTATCTTTATATCCATATGGTGGGAGGCATACTTCAAAATCGGCTCCGGTAATATAACACTGGCACAAGCAAGACTGCTGAAATTTGCACCTTAGTCGTAGACTACTCGCCACTCACTTCGCAATCTGAATGACTCAGCCAGCCAAGTGTACACGTATTTCACAGCTTATTGGCTTACCTTGTCTGTCGAAATCTTCATATTTTCCTGCTTAACCCCACCCCCCCCCACCAACCCCCCACCCCCCCACCCACCCCCACCCCCGTAGCTCCACAGGCTACACTAGTGGTCTGTAACTAGTCTTGAACTCAGATGACAGAACAAATTCAATGTACTACAGGTCAGGGGTCACAAACTGTTCTTGTTAGTCTCCTACACACATCGCCTAAGGTTTGCACACCACCAAATAACATTCCCATTGGTTAGTACAAATGGCCCTAATTAAAACGTAAATTTCTCATTAAAGAAGCGACTCAGTTGCTTAATTATGCATTACCTTGGACTACTAGACCTCTGCAATCCATTCAGCCAAGAAGAAGAATACATAAGGTGACCACGGAGTTTTCGATCTACTGAAGCATGAAGAAACGATGAGTCCTTCTTGATCCCCTCTGAACTGTGGCTTCTAGTCAAAATTCATATGGGATGGGTTTGGAAAATTAGTTACTGTATTACTCAGTAAGTAAGCATAACACACCTTTTGTCTTGATATTTTGCTGATTTTAACCTTTAAAATAATTTCTAACAAAAAATAGGCCCAGGGGGAAGTTCCAGTTTCTACTTTTTTCAATTGACTTAGTGGATCACAATTTTTGTCTTACCTTTTTCCCAAACACTTTCGGCCAGAGGGGCCACAGACCCGATGATTGTGGTGTGAAATTACAAACTAATCTAGAAAAGAGAACTACAAAATTTAATTCCATACTAGGTCACCTTCACAGAGAGAGAGATATAACCAGGAGTGTTTATCTTAAAACGGAAAAAGTAGGAACGAAGGTTGAGAAGAGACTGGATGTTCTACCAATGAACTATTCTTTCAAGATTTCAGCTAAACACAGCACATCATTTATACCGCCCTTAAGGTTAAGCCACGGATATTGGTAAAAGAAACCAATCTTTACTTTATTTTCACTTAATTAGTAGCAAAGATATTACGAATTGCGGGCTCACATTCATAGTATATTATCATATTTCTCTAAAGGCTGACTCACGAGATTTGCCGAGGAGGGCGCCCTCAAATAAATAAGTTGTTATGTTATATACTAATTACTGTGTGAAATAAGCTAAGCTGAAATCGAAGTCCTTCATCTAGAAACTCACAACTTTGTTATTAAATTTCCGGGATCCGGCATTTTTGTTATACACAATATCCTATGGCACTGTTCTATTACACATAAATGTTTAATGCGTGGAACGAAAAATCGGATTCATCTCAAACTTTGGAATTGGGACTTTTAAGTGATTATCTTTTAGTTCTAGTTGACTATTTTTAATAAATACCAAAAAGAATACATATTTTCAAAACAATCTCTGAGTCGGCATTAAGTCAGCTACAATATTCGTTTTCAATTCAATATTCCCGGGATAGCACAAAAGGGTCAAAAGAAAAAATGTGTATGCGATTTTATGTCAGCATTTCGAGTACGTATGCTGGTACAAAAGGTTGTGACTGTGTTTTGGACACTGATAGCCCTGACAGGAATCTAGACCAAAGCAGTGAGATAACACTCAAAAACCATTGTCAATATTGAGCTTAGCCATCAGATTGATGCACTTGTAACTAAAAAATGTCCATCTCCATTGATACACTTCGTTATATGCGTAATCTGTGATCACTATCAATTGTAGTAGCCATCAAACTTAACACCACCCACACACGTTATCGAGGTGTGGGTGATCATGTTTTTTTTTTTTTTGTCTGGTTAATTTTTTTTTTTTTTAATTTTATTCAAAAATAGCAAAGCATGAACAATTAAAAATCTACAACTTGACAACCATTTCCGTGAGTGTTTATTTTGTCTTGATGTTTGAGTGTTTGTTTGTTTTCTTCTTTTTTTGAGTTGAAGTTGGTAACTTAAACCTTGGATTCGGTTTTCTGTAGGAGACAGGTGGGTGACCAAGTTATTTTTCCATGTAATCGTTATAAAAATCCTGTTTTGTTGTTTTCCTTTCACTTTATACGATACATAAGCATGGCTACTAATTACTTTTACTTTGCTCTGCGATAAGTAAATTCACAGCTTGCGAATGATATATCATTTGGTTTTTGCCAAAAAGGTTACGTTCTTTTCAACTTGATTCTCCCAAACATAAATACAAAACTAAGCTCAGGGGAAGAATTGTTCTCATCCATGCATTGATACAGTCATAGCCAGTTTTCTGTACGGGCCTTAAAAATTCGAGTTTGTTGCCCCCACCGGTGATTAATTTTCCAATATATCAAATTAAAGGGGGTGTCCCCATGAGTAGGAAGGGATGTTTCCGCCCCGAAATGATGCACATTAGTCAAGTACTTGGCCTATTTCAAAATGGCCACCAGGTTTTATGAAAAAAATATATATATAAAATAAATTGGCTTTTATAAAGCGCCGTTTTTCATCAAGATCACAGCGCGTTTGCCTATTATTATTACGCTGCCATCAGAGAAAATCGTCCACAATCATTTCGCTCACCTAGGTCGGCAGCCGGTCCAGCGCACCTGCAACTTAGATTGTAATATTCCCCCTAACAGCTACCCGAATACGCTTGGTCGACGAAAGAAGCAAGGGTAAAGTGCCTTGCCCAAGTGAAAACACATTGGCCGCAGCGGGGCTCGAACCCGTAACTTCAGATCATGACTCGGCCGTCATATACACGGGACCACATGTGCCCTCTGCTATTGTATTTTCGTTATTGATAAGAAACTGTTAGGAATAACGAATGAAGTTTTACCTTCCTAAAGTGGGAGTTAAACATTTACGTGTCCAATAGCGCCGAAGGAGGCATGTTGTTAAAATTACTAAATTGTCAAATTGATGAGTCAAAAATTGTGTCGATGTTAATATTTGTTATTTTATTTCTAGTTTTGTGATGAATGGGGTTTCAAAATCACCTGGTAGATACTTTTAGTGGGTGTCAAGTCCACGTGGTCGCTTTGTGGTATTTGAACAAGCAACTCTCTCGTCTCTCTCTCTCTCTCTCTCTCTTGGCATTGAAATCTATGACTGATATTAGTTCGGAACCAAGATGTTACAGGAATCACGACTTCAGAATGAGGATATAGAGAACGAGATTGATTATACATTGCGGGATTGATTGTAGTGTATATCAAATGGTAAGCTAGTCTAGTTGATCCTGGGTTTGGTATGTTGAAGCTCGCTCGCCATCCTTCCATGTGAAATTAGATTCGAGATTGTAAACGCCCCTTAGACATGCACTTTAAATTCTGAATTTCATTAACCTTGATAAATGAGAAAATTGAATGTCAATAACGACCGCAAGGAATCTGAATTTGCCCACGGGACGATTATAAAGTTCAAGTGAAGCAAATCATTTAATTAGGTTTCTCTAAGGGCCACGTTTTCTACTAAACTTTCGTTGATTCCATATTTTTCTCATCTCTTATTGACCATTTTTAAGTTTGAACAGGGAAAATACATTACTTATTATTATCTATCAAGACCTTGTTCTCTCGTATAATTTGATTGTCAGTATGGAGGTCGTAGCTATATTTCAAGAGATCATAATAGTGTTCGCTACCACTAATACATTTAAATGCAATCTTTTGAGAGTAAGCTATGATAATTGCAAATGGAGTAGTTAGTAACGTAGCAAGTTGTGTGCGAACATTTTCTGTAGTACTACAGGTTGCATTCAAACTCTTCGTTACAGTATAATGTTGTTTTGATATAGTTTAGAATATAAAAACGAAAGTGAACCTATTTTCACAGTGTAATCCAATTATGCAACAGTATGTGAAGTTATGTTGTGGAATTTGTTGCCTTTACAATAAAGTTCGACAAAAGTGAGTCATAGAAAGACGAGAAGTAGTGATGTGATCAATGGATCACTTGCAACGTAAAAAAAGGGGAATGAAACAAAAAATAACTATCACGGTCCGTGATAGTTCAAAAAGGGAAATACAAGCCCAGTTTTAAGCTTTGGCAAGGGCCGCTGTTGATTGAGTGAAACGTCAAACGATAAAGACGAACGAGCAATCAAAATAATACCCAAACATTGCATACCCCATTGTTAAAGTCGTATAATACAGTCAGCGACCTTGGCCTTTTAATGGAAGTAAGTAGTATTAAAGAATACTAAAATTAAATTAAAAATGACATTTATCAATGAGAAAGATTGCAATGGCAATCGATTTCATATTCCTTTTTCAAGGTCCATCTTTAAATTTTAGGCTTATTATGTGAATGTAGGCGGCAACGCGGGACCTCCAGCGCAAACTCGCTCAGAAGCACACTGAATATATAAGAAATTATATTAAGTAAAGTTCTTAGATTCGATTAAACCGAAATGTATCTCATCATAAACTTCTAGTAAATAGCAAAGATTTAATTACAAAATCTGGGCCCAATATTGCCATATTTCTCTAAGTTAGCTACAATGTTCGTTATTATTCATATCACGGGGATAGACACTGTCAAAATACCAAGTTTATGAGAGTAGTAAGGAGGTTGTTGCAAATGTGTTTTGATTGTGTTTTTGACATTGGAAAACTGATGGCCTGCCAGAATCTACACCAAAGCATATAACACCAATATTCCATGCAAGATATGAGGTTTAATATTAGAGTGATGTCCATGAACCTTTTAAAAATCGCCAGGCTCCAATTGATACCATCGGCATCTGCCGCATCTGTGATTACTCTATCAATTTTAAATAGCTCAACGGAACACCACCAAGGCCCTTATCAGGTGATTATTTTTTTTTTCTTTGGTTATTAAAAAATAAGATATAAAAATGTTCCATTAAGCCTGGTTCGTTGTGTGTTTGTTGTTTGTGTGGTTGGTGTTTTTTTTTTTTGGTTTGTTTTCTTCCATTTGAGACATTTTGAGTAGATTTATGGTAAGAGTAAAATAAGGCTAAGATATGTTTTTTTTTCATTAAATCACCTGTGGTGACATATGGGAATAAATCAAGTCACAGGCATGAGTTATTTTCCATAGTAATCGCTAAAACGCAATGCAGTTTTGCTTGTTTCCTTTTCACTTCACGTACGGTCATGTAAATTGGGATAACACAGAAGAAGAACACAATCCCAAAGTAACATAAGACAGCCGTTTAATGCTACTTGTGGCCTTGTTGAAGTAAACTCCATAGCTTATGAACGATCATTGGTTCTTTCTTTTTACAAATATGTTAAGTTTTTACTTTGAATTTGTTGCTTTCAAACAAGTGCAAAAACTATCCAAATGGAAAACTGTTCTCATCCATGTATTTTTGTTATCATCATGACAGTATACCAGCTAATCTCAATACATGCCTCTGTGTGGAAGAATAAATAATTCGACCCTTTAACTTCTTAAAAATGGAAATTGATTTTAAAAATGTTGACCACATTCTTGAAACCGATTTGTAGCGAAAAGAATTTAGGAAAAATCCATTGCGCACATCGTTCATATAGTCCGACAAAGTCATGATGTATGTTAGTTAAACTTTTTTCTATTACGATTGCCATAAAGGACATGTGTAAAATTCGATTTACAAGATTTATCATATTTATTGCCGCACCCCCCCCCCGTAAAATTTGGATAGGATGTAGCGAGTCAATTACCTGTCAAAAGATGGTATTTTGTTTTTACTCTAGTTTTTTATAATAAGTGAGACTTTAAATCAGCTGTGTAGATCGTTTTGGTTGTGAGTGTCACGTAAACACAGTCGCGTTGGATTTTACAAGCACCGCTCTCCTCCCATGGCTGCTTGAATAGCTACCAGGTTATATATTTCAGAAAAAGATTGCTTGCAGGAATCTCACGACATTCATACTGGATATAGAGACGAGATTTCATTATACATTGGCAGGGATTGATGTATTGTATTCAAATAATAGCTACTCGCTATTGATCCGTGTTATGTTTTAGCCCCGTCGCCTACTCTCCATGTGAATTAGATTCGAGATTGAAAACAGTCCCCGGGGGACATCTATAATTCTGAAATTTCTTTAACTCTTGATAACAGTGAGAAACTTTTGAATGTCAATAAACAACGCAAGTATCTGAATTTGGCCCCCACGGACGATTATTTGATCTAAGTTAATGAAGTATCATTGCATCAGGTTACTTATAAGGAGGACACATTTTATACTCAATTTTTACCTTAATTCCATATATTTTCCATACTCTAGATTGACCAGAGGTTGAATCGTGGAAGTAATTCTTGTAATGTCTTGTGCGCTCCTCTGGTATTAATTAATCGTCACGGCATGGAGGTTTGTACATATTTCAAGGAAATAATTAATTACTGTTAGCTGAATGAAAGAGTCCCACTTAACATTTAATGCAATCATTCATGAACTGTTTGAATGTGGAGAGTAAAGCTAATGCTGCCTGAATTCAACTGGGAGTAGACAAAAATGGGGTCACAAAAATGTACCAACCCGTAAGCTATGGATAATGCAAATTGTGAAGTTCACCAGTTGGTTGCGAAATCTTCGTTTTTAGTACTAGGGGTTGTACCAACTAGTAAGCTTTTAAGCATATATGTTTTTGATCATAAAGCGTATGTGAACCTCATTTATTTTCACCGTATCCAATTTGCAAATAACAAAAACACGGTTTGGAATATTCCGTTACAATCAAAGGTCCGACAAAAATTAGTGATGTGCGATAAATGTGTCACCTTGCAAGAAAAGAAAAAAAACAAATTACCATCTCACGCGAAACACAAAAAAAAAACCCAGTCTTAAGGTTTGGCTAGGCTGGCTGATAAAACTGATAAAGACGGACGAGAATCAAAATAATACCAAACGGAGGCGTGATTTTGCCTCGACACGACTTGCGCATTCCACTTGTAAAAGCTTTCGTACAACGCAGTCATCAAGATCCCACTCATGACACTTTAATTGAGTAAGGTATACTACAAAATATTAAAGACGATTTTTTTAAGAATGACAATTTCTCCAAGTTGATGAAGAGCATTTCATCAAATCCCTATTCCTTATGTCAAGGTCAAATCTTTTATTTTAGGCTATCGCTCAAATCGCGGTATCGTGGAGGCATACGAGGACGTCTTGCATAATCTCCGCTCACACGTACACTAAAATAAATAAATAAATAAATAAAGTTCTTTAATTCATAGCTCTTAAAATTAATTTTTAGTTTCTCAGTAGAAATGTCTCTGAAACGTGAGGAGGGAAGGCGCTTTTATTTGTTTTATTTTTACTAAAATAAAATTATGAGGGTACCCCAACTTCTGTTCATGAGCTTTTGCCAAAATTTTGACGTACCTAAATGATTTAAATCAGTTTGACCTTTTTTCAGACTGAACTTTTTTTTACACTATATTGTTCCTATTACCAAATTGCAATTTTAAATTGGGTCTATCAGCTATTCATTAGATAGCCCAAGGTTTTATAGTACCAAATCCAATATGTAATTACAAAACAATAAAATAGAGAAATCTTTGGGAGTATCCTGAAGAAGTACTACTATGTTTTCGTAATTGCTATAACCCTCGCTGTCGTCACGGTCGTCTTTTTTCTGTTCTTCAGATAGCCACAAGTCATTACAATAAATCATCGTCGATAAATATCCACAAAATAATTATAATCATCGCCTTACTCCAGCGCTGTTTTCTCGCGGAATAATCTCTGAGACTGACAATGGTCAACTGACCTTAACAAATAACTTTAGACTGTAGGAAGACGCCTACTTGAAAGCTGGGCCATGTCGGTTGTCCAATAAAGATTATGGCTCAATGTTCAATATAATATGGATTATGAATTCAATATGTCGAGATCTACCGTCCACCCCTTCAAGGAAGAACGGATTGAAAACTATGGATTCCTCATCAGAATTTGATACGTTGGTCTCTACAACAAGAATGACAACAAACATAATATTGATTTTGTTGTTCCATTTTAGACTGCATGACGGATAGTCAATCAAAATAAGAATTGAGTATATGTTTCTGGGACAAGTCACACACACACACACACACACCCACGGTCAGACTTTTAACCAACACAGTCAGATCTTACTCGTGGTGTAACCCACTAATTCAGCAAACCTATGTGTACTCTTACATTTACTCTAGGTAGTATCATCTATGGGCTCATAATGTATCTTTCAAATAGGGGCCTTGACTGCGCTTCCAACAATATTTAGTTTGTGCGAGGGGAGTGGAGGAGGAGAGTAGGAGGGTTGCGTTGAGGATGGAGGATGCATTGAATCGGGTGAAGTGGAGGGAGGGAGTAAGGGCGGTTGCTGCGAGTGTGAGGTGAATCCGGCAACCCTCGTTCGCGGGGACAAAACCGGATTTTAAACTTTGGATTTACTACTACTTACTACTACGACCTCGGACCCATTAGCCCATAAATGATACCGCCTCACCCTTTTTTTAAATAACGGACAGAATTCATAAAGTAATAACTCTGAGGTCCATCCATGTTCAATTGCGTGAGCTGGGCATTTCATGTGTACCTAAGTGAATGAATACACCAACATTTCTTACCTACGATACCTAACACCTATGGAAAATCTGACTGTGTACGTATTGCGATAACTAAATGGCGGGCTCTTCAGAAATCATAATTTGTATTTTGTTTTGTTATAATAAGTAGACATAAGGAGATATTGAATATCACAAGGCTCTATGAAAGCAGTGTCTGCACTGATAATGCGTATGGTAAATTGTAACTGATTTTTGAGAAAAATATTTGGACAAATATACTCACAGCGTCCACACTGACTCTGTTATTTTTCAAGGTTAAAAAACCAAGAAACACTGACTCTGTTATTTTTTAAAGTTAAAAAAACAAGAAACACTGACTCTGTTATTTTTCAAGGTTAAAAAAATACCAAGAAAGCATTTTATGTTAGTCGCCAAATAAAACACAATTCGAGCGAATAAACACCTCGTGGTCAGTAATTTTGTAAATCAAGACAAAAAGTTTCGTTTAATAATTTCAGTGCAAAAATATTAAAGTCGCTGGTGTTTTCGTTACTTCTTATTATCTTTACCCTTCAAGCATCGCGGGTGTATATCACCTGCTCCCAAAAAGTAATTGGTATTCCTTCTCAAGTGAATAAATACAGATACTTTGATCTCTTCCCATTTATTTTGATGTAGGAATGAATTTGGAGCTGTCTTTTGTCACAAATATGAAAGATGGTTCGGCTTTTCACATTCAGAGAACGTCCAATGGTTACCAATCACCCTAAAACAATAATTCAAATTCGGGAAACACGAATAGTCTATACTCTATCTCTCTCTCTCTCTCTCTCTCTCTCTCTCTCTTCCATCTCTCTCTCTCTCTATCTATCTATCTATCTATCTATCTATCTATCTATCTATCTATCTATCTATCTATCTATCTATCTATCTATCTATCTCAAAAACTCTAAACTTCATGGATTTAAAAGTAAATCCTTTATGATTGTAGTTAGTGACCAATCGAAATAGATTAAATCCCATTTGCCTTAGATTCAATCATATTAGATTTGAAATCAAAGCTAATATGGTGCAATGTTAATGCAATAGAGATTAATTTTAAATCCTAACATTGATTGGCCACTAACTACAATCCTTATGATTAACATTTAAATCCCTGAAATTTATCAAAAATCGGAAATATTGGATTTTTTGTATTTAGAAGGAGGTCACCTATGTGCATGATTCTAGCAGAATCTATGACGATGCGAAACTCACTTTAATGTACGCGAGGATCAAGTAAGTGATACAACCCGAGAGAATTATTAGATAAATATTATACAGAAAATCGGAGAAACTGGCGAGCATTGAATTAGATAAAGACGAAAAATACACGGTCTCAAACCCGGTCGTCTCCCTAACTAGCCGTGAGATTTACCACTGGACCACAGAGGACCGTGTTTACTTGGATACCAGAGAAACGAGCGCTGATGTATATCAGTCTCAAGCGGCCGTAATTATATAATTATTATGTATTTAGAAGGAGGCCTACACAGAAAATATTAATTTGTCACGAAAAGGGTCTTATTTGACAAATTACATGACAAACTAAATGACAAATAATGCATTCATAATTTGTAATTTTGATGGACATGACTAATTCAATAACAAACTATAAATTCCTAATTCATCATTTAATTTGTCATACACTCAACTTTAATTTGTAATGTACTAGAAATTACAAATTAACGACAATTTCGTCATTGATAAATTCGTCATGCAATTTTAAAAGGTGAAATTTTATAAACCATGAAAATATCTGTGATGATAAAATTTATTTTGAAAAGCTAATAATTGTTAATTGAACAGTTTTGCTTTATTTTCTTGATTTGCATGACAAATTTTTAATTTGTCAAATAAGGCCCTTTTCGTGACAAATTAATGTGTTCAGTGTATATGCATGATTCTAGCAGAATCTATGACGATGCGAAACTCAATTCAATGTACGCGAGGATCAAGTAAATGATACAACCCGAGAGAATTATTAGATAAATATTATACAGTCTGAGAAACTGGCGAGCATTTTAATTAAATAAGTAAAGACGAAAAATACACGGTCTCGAACCCGGTCCTCTAGCTAACTTGCGTGAGATTTACCACTGGACCACAGAGGACTGTGTTTACGTGGATACCAGAGAAACGAGCGCTGAGAGAGATAAGAGAGAAGCACGTCAATATGCACTATGCGTATTCAAATAATCCAAATATCGCATCAGGCACGACTACCAGAAACAAAATTGTAACCTAAAACTCTCTAAAGAACTTTCCACACTAGTGGTCTATGAATATAGACGATTTAAGTGAATAGAATGTGATAAAAACATTGGATAAAATATTAGTTTACTGAGCGCTGCCATTTAGTAGCAATCATTTCATCTTCATCGTTTTTTTTTTTTTTTTTTGTTTTTTTTTTTTTTACATTTTAACGTGACTTCTGTAAAACATTTAAAACATCAAACTACTAGGTGTTTATGTAATAGATAAAGGATGAGGGGCAAACCGTTATGAAAAGTAATGGTGTTTTGATAAGGTCTGGTGAGCAAGTTAGACTCCGACTCCGGCTAGCCTTTAGGCGAGCCGCTAGGTCGGAGTCTAAGAGACAAGCCAGAACTTATCAAAACTCCATTATTTTTTTATAATGCTGTGTTTTGAATTCGTTATCTTACATATACGTCGTAACAAGAACGCAAAAATCGACTTTATAATAATTATTCAGCAAAATTGAGAATATATTTCTTTTTTAAAATATATATATTAAGACAGTGTTACGTTTTTTTCTTAATTAAAAACACCAATTGTACTGTTATGTTCACTTGTGCAGGAGTCTAACACCAAGATCTAGTCGATAATAGGTTTTCTCTTCTGGAGAGATAATCTTATTGTCGAGGAAGCCTGATCTGATTTAGAAATGGTTCCATCTGTTGAGAAGATTATCCTATTGACTGGTTCAAGCCGTGTCTAATTGTTATTTAGTAGGCAGGTGTGGATATTTATTTAAGTATGTGCAGTTCAAAGAACCCTTTCACACGTGTATCTTATCCCGGATTCTGACACCACGAATTAAAGATCTTGATACAGAGTTATCCGCGGTGCATTACCGAATATTGGTCACTGCAGGTTAGTGTTCAGGAAGTTTTAGCGCAAATTAGCGGACCATGTTAGGAGCGTCCGTATCATGGATACACGCGGCCCCGGTTCACCTCAGTTGAATAAATCCTGACAACACCACAAGCCATTACCAATGACTTGTGGACACGCTAAAAAGAAGAAGCTTAGAAGATATCCTATCTCGGCCAGTTCTTGAATAGACTATGACTTACGGCTATCACTAGCACTCGATTGCGCTTATATAAAGAAAACAAAGGTAGAAATTCCCTTCTCTTTTTATACGCTTCTCCCTCATTTTTTTTAAAAATCCCATATTCAGTGATCTGGCGTTACGGGTAGTAATTGTTCAATTTTAACAATTTCAAAGTAAAAGCAACATGTTTAAATTGTCTTTTGAAATAGAATATAAAAAATTTCCATGACTTGGAATCACTATCTTGTCTGATTAGTAGTCGATATATTAGCTAACAAGCAGATGGTGATCCGACAATCACAATAAGCTTTTGTATTGAGTCACCTGTTCTTTCGTCGTTGTTTATTTCAACAATAAAAGAGCAAAATGTTTCGATTGTCTCTTTAAAATAGTGGAGAAGAAATTTGCATTACTTATAATCACAACTTTGGCTGAATCGTAATCTACAGATAAGGTAACAAGTAGATGGTAATCTGATGTTCACAGTTAGTTTTTATATTGAGTTCTTTCACTATTGTTTATTTCTTTCATTTGTACCACCTGAGGCGTTCCTAGAATTTTCTTTTGTTCAATTGTCCTTTATTGTTTAACCATGAATATTCATCAGACCGTTTTTTTTTCCTCCGGAGCACAAACAAACCTCTCTATTGAAGCCTGTATAAAAGATTCTAGTGACAAGTCACCGACGCTAGTCACCGATGGCAATTCGCGCATGTGTAGTACATTCGGGTGACTGACCTAAGTATACACACAACCGAATGCAGTAAATATAATTATGTTCACATTGTACGTGTCATGCAAACCATGCTTGACCGCGCCCACAAACACGGTTCCGTGCATATAATTATGACAGCAATCAATACTCCCATTGCATTTCCCAGCTCAAACTTGGTTCCACTGCCGGAAAACAGCCATGCATATTTGCATTGTCACCTTATTAAAATTAAATGTCACCTTGCAATGATGACACTGTGGGTTCAGGAATGATCTAAGTAATACCGACACAGATAGGACATCTCACTAGTCACATTATATCGCGCATAATCTACGATTATTTAGGAGTACTCATGGCGCAACGTTACTAACATAAAAAACAACACCAACACTCAACAACGGAAAGTCTTATTTAAATTCTGTTTTCAGCTTCCGATAGCCGAGACCATACCAGACTTTCCCATTATCATTGCGCATATAATTTTGACCACCTGAGGTTTAAAAAGTCTCTCGAACGTCAACACACGTTGCAGAATTTCCAAGATCTCCCAAGCTGTATCACAAATATGACGTCACCATTCAGTAATGAGAGTAATGAGCGGCGCTCTTCATTTGTAAATTGTATTGGAAGAAGTGTGTACGCGCGGTGTGTGCAGAAACCACTTTCAGAAAAAATAACGGTCTGGTGATTATAGGTTTAAATAACGGTCTCAGACCGCTTTCGTAACTATAATGGACAGTTGAACAAAAGAAGCATAATGGATAACGATGAAAAGGAAAAGTGCTAAACGTGTATTAACATAAGACATTTTGGTTGATTTTCGTTGAATTTTAGTTATCAAATCATGAATAAGGATTGGCAACCTTTTTGAGCAGAGATAAAAAACAACAAAACAAAACTGGCTGTTCGGGTAAAATTAACACAAAAAGTTGATAGAATAATAGAGATCAAGGTTTCCTTATAAATTGTATGTAATGGTGTTTGAACTTTCCATTAATATTAAGTATTTTGATTTTATTCACTTACAGTGCTTATGCCATTTTGCATGTTACTCACGTCTGTCACACACAAAGAAACATCTATGGCAATTGTTGCTCTCACACCTCCCAATAACCAAAAGGGATAAAATGTAACTTAATCGAAATAATGAATTTTATGCTTGAAGATAATGTGTAACATTATGCCGGTGTACATGTAGGACACCAAGACAATCAGATACTTTGGGCTTGAGTTCATACAGTAGTATAAAAGTGCACAAAAAGGTCGCAGACTTTCTAATGACATTTTACATCGCCCACGTCAGCATATCAGCAGATGTCATACACATTTACAATTTTCTCTTTGACTTCACACGATCACAAGTTTCACCACCTTAAAGGGGAATTACCCGATCCTCAGTCTCGCAACTATCACTCACGACTTCCAATCACAATCTGAGATTTGGATGTCATCAGAACATGAAATATGAGATTTATTCAGAAATATGAAATTTCTCCAATTTGACCTCAATTGATAGTCTAGGCCATTGGAAGTATACAGATAGATTTACACATAAAAATAACATACCCAAAAGCAGATAGGGACATTAATGAGAGGCCAAAGACAAATGTTGTCTATTACATGAATATCATAGACTCGTGCGCATTGATATTAAAACCACAAAGGTCACAGACCGGACAAACAAGGTGCATGCCGTGAAAATCAACGGCGTGTGTTTTCATGTGTTACACGCCATTTTCGAGTCGTCTGCTGAATTAATGTCGCCGGCGACATTAATTATAAACACTATGAGCTTTGGCATGCTCATCTACCAAGGACAGAGTTTAGTTAACAGTTAAGCTGTACACAATTATGTACTGACCTTGTGTGTTCTGGGTATAATATATCATACCCAAAAACCACAGGGTGTATTTTCTACATACACTGATGAACGCAAGTTACTAAAATGTGTCCTGGAGAATGAGGCTCTTTTGGCTCGTAGTGAAAGTCGTTCTGTTTACCCATAAGCACGCTGATTTTGGCTTAATAATTTCAGGTGAGGGTTAATGTATATTAAAGCTTTACAACCATGCCAAAATATCAATTTTGAAAAATCTAGAGTGCGCACTATTTTTCAAATGTGCCAGTGTATCTTTAATGCAAGTGGGACAGTCCTTCTGATAACAATGGGGATAATAGGAACTAAAACTATTAACTGCCTGGACCAACCTGGCTCCTATAGACCTTTTGATAACAATGGGAACAAAAGAGGTGTTAATTGCCTGGACCATGCGGGCTAAAACCAAGGATGTAGCGACTCTCGTCCATAAAGACAACATGACGAGAGGGGTCGTCGATTACGTGGTGAGACCCTCCGACATGCCTGTATTCAGAAATCGACTTAAGATGGTAGTGGGTCAGTGATGGTATGGGCCGGTATAAATTATGGAGGAAAAACGTCAAAAACGAAACATGAACGCCGTCGTGTACCTGTAAATTCTGGAAAACCACTGCTTGCCACATGCAAGGATTTATGTAAAGGATAATTAACGTAGCTGAGTGCATTATGTTAGATAATTGCGTGTGAGCACGGGTTAAAGTGCACAAACCCGTGCTCACACGCAATTATCTAACATAATGCACGCAGCTCAGTTAAATATCCGTCATACACTTAGCGTGCATCAGTTCAAATTTAAAGTAATAATATGAATATGTGTTAAAATTAAGAAAAATGCACCCTAGAAATAGGCAGTTCAGTTACCTATTACGTAATCGGTGACCGATCTACTGCACTGAAGTGTGTGTGAGTGGTGCGTAGAGAACAAACACATTCTACAGAAATCATCAATTTAATTCAAATAATGCTAATCCCAATGTCATTCCCACTCAAATATGTTGTTGCAGCATATCTTCCCTCTAACATTCTAAAACGGAATCGAAAAATAAGATGTAAGTTGGTAGCTATCGCGTGAGATACCTTGATAAGTCATCTCACAAAATGAGCAAGTTTTCGAGCACCTTTCAATGCCCCATTGGAAACGCATGGTAAACATAGACCACGCCTCTTGGCACCACTTTTGATGAGTTTAGCATTTAAGTTGATTAACGGTGACTGACGAAATGTGTAAATCGGAGCATTGCGAATGGTTACAGCCTCAGAGTGATGAGTTTTTGGAAGTTCTGAGAC
The DNA here is from genome assembly GCA_023653785.1 of Ophioderma brevispina. Taxonomy (NCBI): domain Eukaryota; kingdom Metazoa; phylum Echinodermata; class Ophiuroidea; order Amphilepidida; family Ophiodermatidae; genus Ophioderma; species Ophioderma brevispina. Next base: position 42,012 of record JAMKCH010084818.1, read on the forward strand.
AACGATACAGCTGGGTGGTTTGTTGAGGTGAATCAGATGTGTGTGGTTAGCTGAGATATGGATTTTTGACCAAATTCGCGATTTTTTTTCTCCACAACGAAAATATTTCCAGAAAATCAACAAGATATGCTAGATTACATATTGATCGAAGAATTTATGTATTTTTTACAAAACAATTTGATCACTAACAGCGCCCCGAAAAGAAGACTAATATGAGTAATGCGTAAAGTGCCACCAAGAAACCAGCTTGCATGCCAAACTTGATGCTTGAAATGGCAACACTATTGCGGCATGTGGCGCTCACGTGGCGGCGCTGTACTTTAATGACAGTGGTGATGTAAAGATCGCAAAATATATAGTTTGTATCTC